>OX326960.1:40215243-40399348 GCA_946800325.1 Luzula sylvatica | reverse complement strand
TTGAGAAATCCCTCTTTAGATCTTTGATCTACTTTCGATATTCTCCACTAATCGTTTCCCACTCACGTGACCGATCACGTTGTAGTTCGATTAGAGAAAATTTGTAATAGGCTAGTGCAACAACTTGTAAAGAGCCTAAGCTATAGATCGATAGAAGCGTGTAAATCGATCTAGACAAAACCTTGTACTCGAGTGAGTTGGAATTCAATCGAACGCCAAAAAGAGGCGCAAGGCATTCCCGGAGACGTAGGTACTCGCCAATAATTGAGTCGGTCAATTAAGCGAGTAAAGGGTGAGTTAAAGCTACATAGCAACCACCTACTGAACTTCGTTAAAAAACATCTTGTGTTCAAGTGTTTTTACGGTATCATCTATATCATCTAAATTATTAATTCCGCATAGCAAGTTGGGTAAATAGATAAAGTAATTGTACGGTAAATTACCTGAAATACCCCCTTCTAGGTTAGACTTAACCAACAATTGGTATCAAAGCAAGGTACTAACCATCTCTTAGAGTTTCAGGGATAACGTGTACTTAAAAGATCTAATGGCCAAAATTAACCCAATCGTACAAAACTCATTTACAAATCCGATGAATACCGTCCCAAAATCAAACATCTCAAACTTCATCGACTCTCCATCAATGAGCGCAGTGGAAACGGCAATTGAAACTCTCCGAATTAAACGGGGACCAATCCAGACATCTCACACACACGTGGTCGTCAATGTCGAACCTTCTACTCCGACGCCGTCTCTAAAGTCGACACATGACCAGGGTCATGAGGTACGTATCGAATCAATACTTAATTTGGAATCATTTCATCAATCTCAATATTCACCCTCGTTAAAATTAGAAATTGAGTCGTGTGACGAGTTCTTGAGGGATAATGGGAACTCTCAACGAGATGGGGGTAAATTTGAGAACTCAACCCACGCTCTCAAGAATAAGATTGCTTCTCTCGAACTATCTATTTTGGCATTTAAATCTCAAATACATGAATTTAAAGGTTTTTCAAAATGTGAATGTCAAGCTTTAAAAGAAGAGATTGCTCACTTAAAAGTTGAACTTCAAAATTCTAAAATTGAAAATGATTCGTTGAAGAAGGCTTGTGCATCCATTGCATCGAGTCCTCCTTCATTGGATGAAATTTTGAAATCGTCATTCATGGGACAAAATCCCAATGACAAATCCGGGTTGGGATATAAGAAGAATAACTATAATAAACCCAAATCTTCCAATTTTAAAAATCAAAAATCAACATGGGACAACAATCGAGTTAGTAGTCATGGGAGTGTTTTCATGTACCATGATTACAACAAGGGTGAAAGTGTAAAAAGGGAACAACCTAAACGTGGTTATCACAATTATAAGAACAATCACTTCGAAAAAAATTCACAACCTAGACGTAACAATTTGGGAAGAACCGATTGCTTATTCAAACGGGGACCAAACGGTTACTTCTATGAAGTGACAAACTACACCGAGGCTTCGTATCAAAAAGGGGCTCCCAAACATTACACCAACACACAAAAACATTTTCAACCAAAACAAGTTAAATCGAATCGATTTAAATCAAATGAATTTCCATCGAATCAATTTTATCAAATGCCAAAATCGATAATTCCTCAAAGAAGCAACTCAAAGTCACTTTCCAACTATTTTTTTAAGAGTTCCACAACCACCAATAGTCCAACCTTGGTCTTTTGTAATTATTGTTGCAAGATCGGTCACATCTCAACAAGTTGCAATCTTCGCAACCCAAAATTGACATCTAACGTCGTTTGGATGCGCAAGGATCGTAACACAATGGGTCCTTCTACCTCATATGGTATTGGACCCCCTAGGGCTTAAGCCCAACTGTGACACTGTACTCCCTCGTATGACCATACCATAAGCCAAATATTGAGGGGGAGTATAGTAAATGAGAATTCATATTAGTTTAATTTTAATTTACATGTTAACTAATATGAATTTCTTATAGATGGGCTTAACCTCCAAAACCAAGTCATCAAAATGGTGTCTAGATAGTGGTTGTTCAAGACACATGACTTGGGATCGAGAGATGTTCAAATCTCTCGAACCATTCAAGGGAGGAGACGTTACCTTCGGAGGAAATCAAAAAGGTAAAATTGTCGGTATCGGTTCCATAGGTACCTCAAATTGGACCCTAGAAAATGTCTATCTCGTAATAGGACTTAAACATAATTTGATTAGCATAAGCCAATTATGTGATGCCGGATATTGTGTAAAATTCGATCAAATCTCATGTGTGATTGATCGAATAAAAGATAATATCACGGTATGCAAAGGAACCCGACACGAAAATATGTACTACTTCGATTTTGAATCTTTCGTGCCAGGAATTCATTGTCTCACCGTATCGGAGTCGGTAGCTAGACTATGGCATAGAAGATTAGGCCATATTTGTATGAAAACTATTTATAGGTTATCCAAAAAGGAATTAGTTAGAGGATTACCATCTCATAAACTTGAATTAGAAGGATTATGTGATGCGTGTGAAAAGGGTAAGCACACGAGGTCATCCGGGTTCAAATCGAAGAATATGGTCACCACAATCCGACCTCTACAACTCATCCATCTCGATCTTTGCGGTCCACTGAGCGTCTCGAGCATGGGTAATAAAAGGTATATGTTTGTAATTGTGGATGATTACTCACGTTTCACATGGGTGTACTATTTACTCCATAAAAGTGAAACGTGTGAAAACTTCATCAAATTTTGCACACTAGTTGAAAATGAAAAAGGCAACTCAATTGTCACCGTTCGAAGTGACAATGGAGGTGAATTTAGAAATGCAAAATTTGATGAATTTTGTCATAAAAAGGGATATATACGCGAATTTTCCGCTCCTCGCACACCCCAACAAAATGGTGTAGTTGAACGGAAAAATCGAACGTTAATTGAACTTGCTCGTACCATGCTAAGTGAGCACCCTTCTCCAAAATATCTGTGGGCTGAAGCCGTTAACACCGCATGTCACGTGGTTAATCGACTTAGCTTAAGGCCTATTTTGAAGAAGACGCCATATGAGCTATGGTATGGGGGAAATCCAAATGTCTCATATATGAGAGTATTTGGATGCAAATGCTTTATCTTGGACGAATTGAGTAATCGAGACAAACTCGATCCAAAATCCATTGAAGGAATTTTTGTCGGTTACTCAAGTACAAGCAAAGCATATCGGGTTTTCATACGATCTACTCGAGTCGTATGTGAATCCGTTCACGTGCATTTTGATGAAACTAATAAAGAAACCGAGAAAGGTAGCACAAGTGTAGGTAAAATCAAGGAAACAATCGCCAATTCACCAAAAGAACAAACTGAAGTCGAGTATCAATTCATTGATATCACACTTGATGAACCTCGAGTGGACAACAATGGCCCTCAAGAAGAGGAAGAAGAAGAAGAAGAGATCGAAGCTCCATACCAAATTCCCGAAGTTCTTCGAGAAGTAGCGGCTCACCCTCTCACCAACGTCGTTGGAAACCCCCGAGACGGTGTGCAAACTCGGTCTCGTGTCCACAACTATGTTGCTCATTGTGCATATCTCTCTCATATCGAGCCAAAATCATTCAAAGATGCGAATCTAGATGAAAATTGGATTATGGCAATGCAAGAAGAATTGGAGCAATTCGAGAGAAATCAAGTTTGGATGTTGGTTCCGAAACCTATAACTCGATCAATCATAGGGACTCGATGGATTTATCGAAACAAACTCGACGAACACGGAAATGTGGTACGAAATAAGGCGAGACTGGTCGCTCAAGGATTCAAACAACAAGAGGGAATCGATTTCGAAGAAACGTTTGCTCCAGTCGCTCGTCTAGAAGCAATACGACTCCTCCTAGCTTACGCCGCTATCGAGGGGTTTACACTTTTCCAAATGGACGTTAAAAGTGCATTTCTCAACGGGGAAATCGAGGAAGAAGTCTATGTTGAACAACCACCGGGATTCAAAGATCCAAAATTCCCTGATTACGTGTGTAAACTCTCCAAAGCTCTATACGGATTAAAACAAGCCCCTCGAGCATGGTACGATCGCCTCTCCTCATTTCTCACCACAAATGGGTTCGTCCGAGGTATAATCGACACCACTCTCTTCACACGTAAAAAGGGAGTATCTATCCTACTTGTTCAAATTTACGTAGATGATATCATTTTTGGATCGAGTGATTCGGCACTTGCCGAAGAATTTTCCACTCTTATGCAAAGTGAGTTTTCCATGAGCATGATGGGAGAGCTCAAATTCTTCCTAGGCCTTCAAGTCAAACAATCGTCCGAAGGGATTTTCGTAAACCAATCCAAATATACTCGTGAACTCCTCAAGAAATTCGAGTTGGATCAAACCAAAACGAGTGATACTCCCATGGCCAAAGAATCCAAATTGGATGCAGACGAAGATGGTGAGTCATTCGATATCACTACTTATAGAGGTATGATCGGAAGTCTTCTCTATCTCACTACGAGTCGACCCGACATTATGTTCGCCGTATGCCTGTGCGCTCGATTTCAAGCAAATCCCAAGGTATCACACTATAATGCCGTCAAACGTATTTTTCGATATTTGAAAGGTACAATCGAACTTGGAATTTGGTATGGGCATAGTGGAAATCTAAACCTAGTAGGATACACGGATGCGGATTTTGCCGGATCCCGAGTTGACCGTAAAAGCACGAGTGGTACGTGCCAATTCCTAGGGGGATCACTAGTCTCATGGTCAAGCCGAAAACAACACTCCGTTGCCTTATCAACGGCCGAGGCCGAATATGTGGCGGCCGGAAGTTGCTGTGCACAACTACTGTGGTTGAATCAAACTCTCAGAGACTACGGTTTAAACTTCCGTAAAATTCCCATATTATGTGACAACAACAGTGCCATATGCATTTCGAAAAACCCCGTACACCATTCACGAACCAAGCACATCGACATACGCCACCATTTCATTCGGGATCATGTGGAAAAAGGTGATGTCCGACTCGAATGGATAGAGACAAACGATCAAATCGCGGACATTTTCACCAAACCTTTGCCATTCGCGCCATTCTCCACTCTACGACTAAAGCTAGGTATGTTATCTCTCAAAAATTAAAATTCGTGCATAACTGATAGATTTAGGTATCATACCATCCTACGCATGCAAAATTGGCTATAAATATAAAAACTGATTTCATTTGGTTCTAGTAATATCATTTTTTTTCTTCGGTTATTGGTATCATCACAGAACCAAGTGCGTTCGAACGAACCATACTGTTCGTTCCGAACGCACTCACATCACTAATCTACTTGCAAAAATATGTGATTTGCTTACGAGCCCATACATTCATAATATTCATTTGTTAAGGGGGAGCTCGCATTTAGGGGGAGCCTTCCCTTCATGAAATCTCATTGGCCCTTTTGATCTATTTCAAAATGGGGGAGAAAAGATCGTACGGAAAGGTCTCAACGAAATGTTGAAACTCTCCAAACCGACAGTGTTTTGAAATTAATCAAAAGGGGGAGTTTGTTGGTTCAAATTTCCTAATGGTTTGATTATTTCAAAACACTGTCATTACTAACGTTTACATCGAGAAAATGTGTAGGATAACACAGGTATGGCTAAAAGATGATAAAGAGCTTCGAAGTCACAAGAAGCACAACAAGAGAAGACTAGAAGGAAGGCCCTTGAAGCATATCAAGAATCAAGATGTCGAAGCCTTCCGTGAGTGGGATTCGCCACAAATAAACCTTAGGGAAAAACCAAGTAGATCTCAAACAAAATCATGTTCAAATAACAAAGAGTTTAATCAAGCAAGAAGTGCGTTCTGAACGAACTCCAAGTTCGTTCAGAACGGACTTACCACATATCAAAATATCATCTCTTGATTAAACCACTTGTGTCACAGGATTGTGTACGTTCGAACGAACAAACATGTCCGTTCGAACTGACTCTTAGAATCCGTTCACTCACAATTTAAGTGCGTTGAACGGACTATCATCACTGTGAACAACAAAAGCAATGTATAAGTGAGTTCGTTCTGAACGGACTTTGTTCGTTCCATTGAACTAACATATGTACTTGCACGTTATTTTGAAACGGCTAGTACAAACTACAAGTGCGTTCAGAACGAACATTGTGTGTTCTGAACGGACTTACGGTTTTCTGAAGGATTTTTATAGAGAGTATAAATAGAATCCTTGAAGGATCTTTCTCTTTCAACTCTTCACTTTCATACATTCAAAACAAAAGAGAGAAAACCTAAAAGCTGTGATTATCTATATCCATTGATAGCTTGAGAAATCCCTCTTTAGATCTTTGATCTACTTTCGATATTCTCCACTAATCGTTTCCCACTCACGTGACCGATCACGTTGTAGTTCGATTAGAGAAAATTTGTAATAGGCTAGTGCAACAACTTGTAAAGAGCCTAAGCTATAGATCGATAGAAGCGTGTAAATCGATCTAGGCAAAACCTTGTACTCGAGTGAGTTGGAATTCAATCGAACGCCAAAAAGAGGCGCAAGGCATTCCCGGAGACGTAGGTACTCGCCAATAATTGAGTCGGTCAATTAAGCGAGTAAAGGGTGAGTTAAAGCTACATAGCAACCACCTACCGAACTTCGTTAAAAAACATCTTGTGTTCAAGTGTTTTTACGGTATCATCTATATCATCTAAATTATTAATTCCACATAGCAAGTTGGGTAAATAGATAAAGTAATTGTACGGTAAATTACCTGAAATACCCCCTTCTAGGTTAGACTTAACCAACAGTTGTAAGTGCGATTGTTACTTGCTGTTAGTGCAAGTTTGCGTTTTGTCCCCAATTTCGGTTGCCACGGCTCTCGATGGGGTTATATTTAGTTTGTATTGTTGGAAAATCTGTTGTACGAAAAATCGGTTGTGCATCTCAATGGGGTTATATCAAGTTTGGATTCTCATAGCTCCATTATGCCTTTTCGACTTCCATTATACAAATGGTTGTTCGATTATTGGTTCAGAGTGCCTTTTACTGTTTGTGTGTCTGTCTGTCGAACAAACTGACGATTTGCATTATATATGTCTGATGATTGAAGGATAAATCGGCTCATTGTTTTGTATTATATCTATTCAATTTAAAGATTAAAATCTGTTTCTCTATTTTCTTTCTGTTTTGCGTGATTTCATCTTTGTTCGCCATTTCTTAATGATTTCAATTCTTTTTATGATTTCAGTTTTTATGTTTACCATGTGTTGCCTAACCTAGCTTTTTCACCTGCTTCTCACCTTTTTCTTCTCTATATTGTTTTCCCACTGATATATATTGATGAAACCAGAAATCAATCTAGGTTTTTTTTTCTTTTTTTCTCGCGAGAGAGACGAAGCCGTCTAGGGTTTGGTGTTTGAAATGAGGAGATAAGTGGCTGGGCGCTGGCTTGAAATATTTTTTTTACGTATGATCAAATGGCTCAGTTTACTCAGTGACAGAAAAAATCGAACGGTAAAAAAGTAAAAAAAAACATTCAAGGATAAAAAGAAGGCCCATTGTTTTGCATTTTCAAATGTTTGCTTATTATTTGTTTTTTACTGTTTTCACACTGTTTCCTCTTCTTTTATGTTTTCTCCTCTTTTCTGTTTTCCATAGCCCATGAAGAAGAAAAGTTTAGATGCTTTTTGATTTCACTTCATCGATTTATTTGCAGATTCTTGGACATTGTTAATATGCACGCTCCTTGAAAAGTCATCGCAAGTTGAAAGCGGCATATTCGCACTGTACAATTAGTTAGTGAATATTTTTGTATGAAACAATTTCGTAGGGAACAAAATTCGAACCTATCAATTTCTAAGGCTATTACTTTTCTCTTCTGCTGTTCTGTGTGTTCTCCGTTTGTCTCCTTCTATTTTCCATCTTCTTCTTTTTCTTCTCATACAAATGTTTCATCAATATACTTGGAAGGATTTAAAGAATAATAATTGGTTGCTAAGCTGTATAGCTTTGAATACGAATTTGTAGTCCGAAGCAACATGAATTATTCAAGTAAAGGAAATGAAAAGGTCGAATTTATTGATTCTCTACCAGTAAGGTATGAATTTAATTCACATAATATATTCATTATTTTCTTCAAAATTGTATCTTTTTAAGATTTTATGTGTTTTTTATTTATTTTTAATTAGGATATATGAGGAGAGGCCTCATCAAAGTGATTTGGTGAAAGAAAAAAATTAGATTTCACTGTTGATATTAGCTCAAGTGATGAAGAAGAAGAGCCTGATTCGGACTAGATATTCTACAAAAACAATTAGAGGGTGATAATACAAAAATTAACGAGGTTGAATCTGACGAAATATTGGCGTGGTGACTTCAAGTAGATTTTAATAGAGAGGTTCATAATTTTAATCAATCTGATCAAGAAGAGGTATTGATTTCATATTTTAATTTTTTGTTGTGAATTTGTTCGTAATAATAAACAATTAATATAAATCTGTTCATTTTGAAATATTGAATTCGTGACAGAATGACACGATGATGCGATGGTAGCTGGGGTTTTGGGGGACTGATAATAATGATGATTATTTCCATCATGATAATAGTGAATTGGATAATTTATCTTCGCAAGGGCCTGAAATGCAAATTGCAAGTAATACGAGGGGCATGTTGCATACTTTCAACAGAACCGATATGCAATTTGAAATGGTAACCTTTTTTGATATGATGTGTATTATTTTATTTGATTATTTATATTTAGTATTTAATCATTCCTGCATTTTGTTGTTGTGTTTTGTTTTTTAATGAATTTCATCATTTTTTTATATTATTTTCATATATCATTGATTTTAATTTTTCTAGGGAATTTCTGCATATTTAGATTTTTTTTTATGTAAACCGTAAACATCTTGGGGGTCTTTAATGTCAATTTCATCACTATTTGGTGTTCGTTTCGATAAGTTGAGCAATTTTTTCATTTAAATTTCATCAATTCAGAGTTGTTTTGTTTGGTAAATATCAGCAATTTCGATTTTGTTTTCAAAATTATGTGCATTTTTAATTATAAATTTCACCTAATTAATTCATTTCTCGAAAAATCCTGCATTATTTTAGTATTTTATTTAATTATACAATTATTTGGATTTTTTATACGAATTTCAACTAATTGGATGGTTTATTTCGAAAAAATCCAAGTATTTTTTGGATTTCGTCAAGTTGAAGGTTTTCTAGGGAATTTTATCTTCTCTGAAGTTTTTTGTTTCTAAATTGGGGCATACTGGTTCTTCTGTCTGTAAATGTCAGCATTATTTGGGTTTTCCTTCGATAATTTCAGCATTTATTGGATTTTTTTTTTCTATTTCAGTAATATAGATTTTGGTTTTGGTAATTTAAAAAAAAATGCATCTTTAAGTTTCAAAAAAATAGTTGTGGGTTTATTTGCAAATTTTAATATTTTCGGTTATTTCTTCAAAATTTCAGCATTTTTTAGTAATTATATAATTTTTTTTTTTTAAAATTCAACTAATTGCAGGGTTATTTTTGGATATTTCCAGCCTCGGTCGGAACTTTTTTTTGTAAATTCAGGATTTGGGGTCTTATTTGCACCTCCAATTTTGATTAAAACTAACGAATGCAGAAGTTTTTTCTCGAACTTTCAGTATTTTGGGATTTTCTTATTTTAATTTCAGCATGTTAGGGTAATTTTTTTATAATTGTAGAACTATTTCGGCCTTTTCTTATTTTTAGATACTGGAGGGTTTATTTTAGAAAATCTCAGTACTCTTTGGTTTTTTTCAAAAAATAGCATATTAGTCTTTTTTAGGGTTCCTTTGTAAAATTTCAGCAATTCAATTGTTGTTTTAAGAAAATCAGCATTTATTAATATTTCTTATAATTGTACACCTTTTTTGATTTTTTTTTTGGATTGTATTTATTTAAAAATCAGTATATTAGGAATATTTTAGGTAAATTTGAACATTTATTAGGTTCTGTTTTCTATTTCGACATAATTTCAGTTTTATTAAGTATTTTCAGAAATTAATTTTTGTAATTGAAATTTCAATATTTTAAAGTGGGTTTGTATTATATTTCTCTGGGTTTCTTTGTAAAATTTGACCAATTTAAATGATTTTTCAAAATATCAGAAATTTGTATTTTTTCATTTACTTTCATGATTATTTAATTTTTTTTATTTCATCTAAATTGGAGGGTTTGTTTTAGAAAATGTCAACATTTTTGGGGTGTTTATGTAAAAAACTGCATGATAGTCTCTTTTTTATGTAAATTTGAACATTTATGCAAGAAGGTTGTACTTTGACATAACATCGTGCCATGTTTAATAGAGGGTCAATAAGCTCCGTGCATATCAATTGATCGATGAAATGCTTCTGCAAATGTGGTTAGTTCCTCTAAAAATTAGGATTATGGTTTGTGAGCTATGCTTTTTCAGATAATTTTGAATTAATTGGTATAATTGTTTCATTCGATCATGTTTACTTTGCAGTTCTCGAAATTGGCGTCGATCTGACATTTGTTGCTGGTATGCAGTCTCGAATTGATGCTTTGGCTCCATGCATATCAATTGCTCGACCAAATGCCTCAGCGAATGTTTCAAAAAAGCGCTCCGAATTCGCGGAAGCAGCCTGACACAAGATCGAATTCCTATCCTAAATCACGATTTGCGATCCACAAAACTGCAAGTGAATCCTCCAGCTGCTGGACCACTTTGAGCACACGGGTCCCAATGGCAGCACCTCTGAGGTTCCGTGCAAGATTTCTGGTACGGGGTTCGGTACCATGACTTGCATGCTGACATGGTGTGCTTCGACTCGACTTGACTTTTTTCATGGTGATATCCGTCATTCGTAACAAATTCAGGGTTCGATTTGTAAATATTGTATTCTTATGCGTTTTTTATTTTTATTTATTCTGTTTTAATTTTTTCTTTTTGCAGGTCAACTATGAGGTGTGGCCGTGATGGGAGAGTGAAGATGGTATTGGCGAAAACGTCGAGCAAATATGACACCAAACGGACGCGACAAGGCCGGTGGACGGCGAGAATCTCCGTGGCAGGACCGTGCGTCGCTCCGCCTCTCTCTTTTGACCTGTTCAACCGTGGCAACGTCAAACAGGCGCGACGATGCTGATAGACGGCGAGGATCTCCATGGCAAGAGCGTTCGTCGATTTCTAGCTTCATCTTAGGTAAATTCGAAACGATTTTTTTTTGTCAGTTTTAGCTTAACAGACTCGATTGGTGAAAATCACGAATCATCAGATAAAGACAGGTATTGTTCGATGACAGGCTCTGCAGTAGGGTTTGAATGCCGGGACAACCACTGACGGAGGTCATCTCAGACGCTGGAGCAAACCCTAACCGAGGCTCAGCAGTAAGATGAAAATTTTCGATATTTGTGTCTTTTGCCCCATTTTTGTCCATTTTTGAAGTTATTTTCGAGGACGTAATTGGATAATTTGGACAAATTTCAGGTTCAAAGATGGACTCGATTGGGACTTGGATTGGAGCAAACCCCAGACAAGGTTCAAGGAGAGGTGAAAGATGGACTCGACTGACGCTTAATTGGGACGATTGGTACTCGATTGCCATCTCTAGAAGAAAGGTGTCGCGCTTGAATCTCATTCTTGCACAGAGGTTCGAGCAGTTGCTGGCACGAGGTGGACCAGTCAGTACGCTCAGAGTCGTGAAACCATAACAGTGCAGAGTATGCAGTGGGCAGTGGTGACGTGAGTCGGAGTAGCTTCTGGGCTATAGTGACACAAGGTGTTGTAGGCGCCGAGAGATTGCAACTCGATTTCTATAGTTCTACATGGTATTCTTCTAATTCAACCCTTCCATTTTATTTTGCTTACCTTTGTTTCGAGCAAGGATTTATTTATAATTTCTGTGAAATTTTAGGATTAGTGCTGGTGGATTCATGCCGCTGATGCAATTCGGCGGAAGTAACATGGCGCACTGGATCAAGGCATGGCCGTACCAGAGAGTTCGGCATGGTATTTTTAGGATTAGGGCTGCGTAACCAATTCGCAACTCGATTCAGAGAGTTCGGCATGGTATTTTTGTAATTCGGCCCTTTTATTAGCTTTATGTTAATTCTGTTTAGCGCATATTGTTAAATAGATATAATGCAAAACAATGGGCCTTCTTTTTTATGCAATATTTGTGGAAATTTAAGTTTATTGATGGCGGACTCTTGCAATGCAAAAAATTGCAAAAAGTAAATACATACAAACAAACAAAATACAAATACGAGTATGCATACAAAAAGAAATTCAAATACAAATATAACAAAAAAAACATAATTGGAAAAATGAGTATGGAATACGCAATATGAATAACGAAAACAGAATACAATAAACGAACACATAAACAAAAATCAAATGATACCTCCCTGACACATGACTGTAGTATATATTTGAAAGAGGAAAAAAAGTTAAAAGGCATGTCAAATTTTGTACTTAATACAAAATTACCTTTTTTATGTGCAAAAAAAGCAACACAACTATCAACGAAAATACAAAATTTACACCACATGCTGTGTTCATGTCAAAACCATAAAAAAAAAAGTCATGCCAATTAACACAAAATTACTTTTTTTATGTGTAAGAAATCAACACCAATATGAACTAAAAAAATATCTTCTCTTAACTACATCATATGATGTGTTCATGTCAAAACAACCAAAAATGAGCCATGGCAAAACAACCAAAAATGAGCAATGGAACCAGATTAATCATAACTAAACTTACTGATTTCGTAATACAAGGTAGAATAATCACAGGCAGTAATACTGACTCTATCGTTTGTATACCGAGAATAATTTTTAGCATGACCGACAACAACATACCATTTACACTTAAACGCAAACAATTTCCTATACGCGTATGCTATGCAATGATAATTAATAAAAGTCCAGGACAAACTTTAAAAAAAATTGGTATTTATTTGCCTAGACCAGTATTTAGTCATGGACAACTATATGTTGCTTTATCACGTGCAACATCGCGCGATGGAATAAAAATACTAATACAAAATCAAGATAATGAATACCCAAATTACACAAGAAATGTCGTCTTTCGTGAAATATTTAAAAATATAACAATGTGATGACCACCACAATAAAGTCAAGGAGATCGAGGACTTTCACTGTGAAAAATGTCAAGGCCACGCCAAACTCGACGGAATAGAATATGTTAGTTCCATGTCTTTATAATTCATATAATATCATCTAGGGGCATTTTCGTAAATTTATATTTTATTCTATTTTATTTCAGGTTTGCATCATGTGCTTTTGATTGTATCGTTAGCATATTCGAAGTTATCACGAGAAAGCTAATTTTATCATTTCAGAAACTACACTTGGAATTAATATGTGATGGTGATTTTTTATATTTTTAGGGACCAAAATGGAAAGTTAAATTGAATTATTTTATTTGATGTAAAGATGTATAATTTGTTTATTCGGATCCTAATTGATTTTTGTGTCTTCTCATTTCAGCCTTCGTGTCGAGAGTTAAGGGGCGCCATCAAGATCGAAACTTTATGCGATTTTGGCGATGTAAAAATGGAAAATAAGAAGGTATAAATTAACAGAATATTTTTAGGTTTGCAAGCCATGTGTTTTGAAAAGGGTATGTAATTTTCTCCAAAAAAGGACCAATTTACAATTTATGTCTTTCGTGAGGATAACAAAGTTAAATTGAATTATTTTATTTGATGCTTGGTTTCGTCAGGATATACATAGTTTTAAATCATGATATTTTTTTCTTAAAAGTCCCTGCATTATGGCTAATTTGCAAATGACCACTGCACTAATAAAAATTGTAAATCGAGCATATGTTACTAATTGTATAAATTTCCCCCTAAATTAAATCATCTTAGCTAAATTAAAACTAAATCATAATAATCGGTGTCACTGAATTATTTAATTTAGGTCAAATTGTACTGACCTTCACAGTTAAGAGAAAATAGGAGTTTCACTAGCTGGTAATTTCTCTCATCATCATGATCATACGAAGGTGACCAAAATTATAGTGTCATATAGTAATTTCTATAAATACAAGGACTATTCTGTAAATATTTCATTGAATTTTCTTCAGACAACTGAATGCTCACTGATCCAAAGAAAAAGAAGGCCATAGCCGCACCTTTTGATTTCAGATAAATGCTCCTTCAATGCACTCCTATGATATTTATTATTTCTTTTTTACCAATTTGGTATAATATTTTTAATTCATGCTTTTTTGTTAGGATGTGTTTTATTAGAGCAAGATGGGTCACGGTTATTAAGAAACGCATCTAAAATTAATATCTCGAAAAAGTGAGTAAGGTTGAAAAAGAGGAGGGTACTCCTCGATTTTTTAAAATAAAAAATTGGCATGTAAATTCCTCGATTTGGCATGTAAATTCCGCGATTTTCCAAATCCGTGCAATTACTGGGTCCTTACCGCAACATACGTGCACAAATGCAGATTATCAAATAAATAAAATGCCAACACAACCAAAATCCTACATACAAAAAAGAACAAGAAACTAGCCCGCGCAATCGCGCGGGCGCAACGCTAGTTATGTATAAAGTTAAATAAATTGGAGCTCATACATGAGGCCACGTCGCCAACACTATTCATCGCTACTGTTCACAATACTATTCATGATACTGTTCACGATACTGTTATTGTTCCAGAGACTTTTTTGTGAAAAAAATTAATTTACGTTTTGGTCCTTTTTTTATTTACATTTAGGTCCTTTTTAGTTTGAAAAATTACATTTTGGTCCTTTTTGTTTACATGTTGGTCTTTTTTAGTATAAAAATTTACATTTTGGTCCTCTTCGTCACCAGGGGCCTTTTTGTAAAAAAATATATATATACATTTTGGTCCTTTTTTATTTACATTTTGGTCCTTTTAATTTACATTTTGGTCCTTCTTAGTTTAAAAATTACATTTTGGTCCTTTTCATTTACACCTTGATCCTCTTTGATTTACATGTCGGTCCTTTTTTACATTTTTGAATTTATATTTTGGTCCTTTTTATTTTTAGTTTACACTTTGGTCCTTTTTTTAACATTTAGGTCCTTTTTATTTAAATTTCGGTCCTTTCTAACATTTGAATTTATATTTTGGTCCTTTTTATTTATATGTTGGTCCTTTTTAGTTTTAATTTACATTTTTTGATATTTATAAAGTTAAGAAAATTGCTCTTTGCTCTTCTATGCTTGCTCCACATCATCCTTTACTTTTTCACTTTTTTATATTTGAATTTCTCACTTTAATTATGATTGATTTCTTATCATTATAATGGATATCAACTATATACAATTAATATCATTAGTAATTAATGATATCATTAATAATTTATTTTTAGCCTTTTGGTCTTCTTACCGGTTTCAGTTAATGTGATATTTACCCTCTTTTTTTTTTTAGAGAAATTAAAGTCCTCACAAAAGGTCACGTCATCCTTTTAATGTGGACCACTTGATCTTGATCAAAAAGATCTATAATATATGATTTTTTTATTTTAACATGATCTATATAAACCCACTAATTAAAAAATTACATGAATTTTGATCCAACGTGGATCAAGTTCATTTATATTTTTTTGTATAAATTATATAAGGAAAAATTTCAAAAAACTCCTTAAATTATTGGATATTATAAAAACACCTAAATTTATATATGTAGTAATTAAAAAAAAATTATTTTCTATTAATTTAAAAAAATCTTCATATTTTTAGAGCATATAATAATTAAAAAAATTATTATATATTATATTTATACAATTCTAATATTTCATACATTATATATATTTGCCTTCTATATTTTTTTTCCTGAAAAACTAACACAAAATAATGATAAAAAGAACACAACATAGATATTCTTTTACAATATATTATTTTACAATAGATAAAAATATAAAATCATGAAATTATTACTAAATTATTTACTATTATTAATGATTAATGATAATAATAATTTTAAGGAAATCTGCCTTCCCACAGAAGGCCACGTCACCTATTTATTTTGTATAAAATTGTCTAAATTTGATTCAGATGTTACAAAAAGCAACTTAACACAACACATTTTCATGCACACAAAAAAAAACGCCACACATTGGACCATTGGTGCACCATGCACCCAGTGCATTCAATTTATCTGCCTACTATTATTAATTATATACCCTGTGCTATCTTTCTCCTCCCATTTTTTTCACAAAAAATTCAGTCGCATCAAACTAGGGGTGTCAATGGTTCGGATCCGGTTCGGATAGTGGTCATACCAGATCCATATCCATATTGTCGGATCCGGATACGGTTCGGATAATAAACGGATACGGATACGGTTCGGATATTGTCGGATACGGATACGGATATGGTTCTGTTTCGGATATTAAAACGGATATTATGTTATCATAACGTAACTTACTTTTTACCTATAAATATATATAATTTGTGACATGAACGATAAATATGATTATATTTAAACATAATTTTACGATTGTGAGTTAAATCATTTACAAATCAATAATTTGTATATGATTTTTCAACTAATATCAAATATAATACATAAAAATAATATATAATATGAGTATCCGGATCCGATTTCGGATACTCGAATCTAATTTCGAGTATCCGGATCCTAAAAATATCCGGATCCGGTTCCCGCACCAAAACCGAATATCGAATCCGGTTCCGGATCTTTAAATTAGCAACCAGATCCATATCCTATATCCGGATCCACTCGGATTCGGATATTTTTTTCGAATCCGGATATTTTTTCGGATACGGTTCGGGTCGGTTCGGGCAATATCCACACCATTGACATCCCTACATCAAACCCTAGCCGCACGACGACGAGATGAAATGGTGCGATCCGGTTGGGCAATCGAGCGAGAAGGAGAGTAACACAATACTTTTTCGTCGGCGGAAAAACCCTAACTCCAACCCTACATGAGCGACAGGCAAGAGAAGGCTGCAGCCGAAACCTAACCCTAACCCTAACCCTTCATCGACGGCTGCGGGATTCGGCATCGCAACTTCAGAGGGTGTCATTACTGGAGAACATGCGGCGGCTGGTCAACCACAAGTACTGGAGATATCGATTGGACATAAGAAATCTGTTGGATGTTTTAAGTACGGGATTTTTGCAGCCTAATGGATCGAAGATTCTAAACAAGGTATAAGCAAAAAAGAATAGAACAATTTTATGAGGATTCTCAAAGGCAAAAAATGATTTTCTGTTCTAATTTACTGGTTTTTTGATTAATTCATGCCTTATAATTTTGGATCGATTTTTTTAGCTGTCTTTTCTGTACATTTTTAGATCTAAGGCGCACACCAGTTTCAAAAAAAAAATTACGACGAGGAGAAAACGGGAAAGGGAAAGTCTGGGACATATTTTCGGATGCGCAAGCGCAATTCTGCTTTGTTTATATTAGGTACTTATTTCTTTGATTTTTGGCAATTTGAATTAGTGATTATTGCATATAAAATAATAATAGTACCTATTTTCTGATTTTGAAGATATTTCTTCACTTTTAAGTTATTCTTTTGCAATGTTTGGTTTGTTAATTCAGGGTTTTGAGCGATTACCACAACCAGTCCTTATCACGAATTGAGAAGGCACTCCAGAAGATTAAAAATGGAATGCCTTCACAAGGTTTGTAAGTTTATTTTAGATTTACTTTCATTTTTTAATTCAAACTGAAAATTAGTTCTTCGATATATAAATACTTCTTCGTTTTTTTGTGTTCAATTTGTAACAGATTGAGCGTGATGTCGGTTTGATTTCACTTTCGTATATTTCGTTTAATGGATCTCTCATGAGAGCCGCACTTCTCTTTTCGACAATTTTTTGAAGTAAATATTTTTTCTGTTTTTTTATTTTTTATTTTTCACAATTCAATTTGTGTTTTTTCTTCACTTTGCAGCGATTGGGAAAAATCAATCATGGGCAAGTATTGGGAATGACGAGAATGAAGGCAACTTACTTCTATACTTCCTTGGATGTCGCGAAGGTATTTTGCTAATTATTAGAAGTGCGACAGTTCCTTGATTCCTCATATTTCACTGTTGCCTTGATTTTTCATTTGACGGTACCTCATATTAGTAATTTTTCCAATTTCCTTGAACAGGTGGCTCAAAACAGCGTGGCGTGCCGAGGCCAAGACTGCTGGTGGTACCGATATAGTATCAACGTAATGTTGGTGGTACCGATATAGTATCAACGTAATACTGGTGCTTCGCTTACCGAGCCAGGCCGGTACGACACGAACAAGGAATGTTGGTGGTACCCGTAAGAAACAAGGTACTGGTAATTTTGGGAATTCTTTGCATTTTAGAAATAATAGGGTTTTTTGGTAATTTTGTTTGAATTTTTCGGATTTGGCAACATGTACCAATATTTTCAGGGTTTTGTAATTTCAGGTTTTTGGGAATTATATTCTGACAGAATCAATGGATGTGTTACGTTTCGCAGCACGGATTTCTCCAGCTTTATTCGAGGGGTATTTTGGTAATTTTTTTTTTCATTGTAATTTATTTTAGTATCTTATAATTACTCACTTATATTTGGCATTGTTAGATTTCCTAGGAGATTCGATTCGATGTCACTACAGGTTTTCTCTCATCTCAATTATCCTTAATTTAGTTATTGTTGAATTCATTTATGAATATATTTGTACATTTTTTAATTATTGTCGTCATAGCATCATGTCATAATCATATCATAATCATCACATATCATAATCATCACATTATCATATCATAATCATCATCATAGCATAATCATAGCATCATGTCATAATCATCACATCATCAAATCATCATATCATAATCATATTATCATAATCATATCATCAATCATTATTGTCGTGATAATTGTAATAATGAATGTATATACTTACAAAAAGAAACTTGAGTGGAAAAAAATAATTCGTTCAAGAATTGTAATAATGAATGTATAAACAAATTCTACAACAAGGACTATTTGAATCGTTCAAGAAAGCCGGCTCTTGAATGATTCAAATATTACTTATTGTAAAATTTATACATATCATGATTTACTGAGGCAAAAGATATAATACTTGCATATTTTATTATTAAATGAATAGATGGATATATTTAATTGTGTGAATTTTAATTATTTAATTAATTATAACTTTATATTGTTGTAATTTTTATTTGTTTCTTTTATTATTAAAATTCATATATTGTTGTTTGTTTCTTTGTTATGAAACACTTATAATTTGTTTATTTTATTTCTATACGTTACATTCGATATATATTCATAATTTGTTGATATTATGTACGCACCCAGCATATATGATATTTTTATTTACATTCGAGAAATTATACTGATTTGCAACAATAAAAATAAGAAATAAAATACCAAAAAAAAAAAAATTAAAATTAATATAAAAAAAAATAGTCTCAAACTCGAGAATCCTCGGAGAACTCCCGCGCGAATGCGCGCGGGTAAAAGCTAGTTTAATTAAAAAACCACAAGCAGTGATCAAATCTGTTTGTGGTGATTTAGTCAAAGGAAATAGTGACAATGTAAAGGGACTTCATCATAAATTACCACTTAAGGAAATTGTCACATTCCAGAGTCAAGATGAGGTTCCTTCTAAATCAATAGTAGACTCAACAATAACTCTGGAACAGTCCAAAAATCCTGAAATTAAGCAAATAAAAATCAAGGATTATTTTCAAAAAATTCAAAAACAAAATTATTTTAATAATGAAGAGATAAATACCTTTAATTCTGAGCCAAATGAACCAGAGTTAAGAAAAGACCTTCCAATGATTGAGTATATTGACCAGAATGATATGCAGAGAGACAATAATAATATTAAAAATAATAAGATAAGTAATAAAATTATTAAAATAGATGAGCAGAGAAGAAGTACTAGACTTATAAACAAGCAATCTGGTCATTATATTCTCCAGTTGAGAAGGCACAATTGGTCAAGTATAAAGAAATACAAAAAGAAAGGAATAAAAGGCAGAAATCAAAAGTTAAAACTTCAGAGTTTAAATCCTTAAATTTAGAAAGTACACAGGAAATTAAAAATAAGGAAGATATAATTAATATACTAAACTCAACTGGTATAGAGATAAATGAAAATGTTAATAATACTATTCATGAATTGTTAGGAGAGCATAGTACTTAGTACTAGCTTGGAATTTAGAAGATAAATATTAATTAAATGAATTATAAAAAACTTAAAATTTTATCATGGAATGTTAGAGGTTTAAATTCAAATGAAAAGAAATATATGGTACTTAAAAATATTAAGGAGGAAAATACAGACATATGTTGTTTACAAGAAACTAAAATGGAATTAATTAATGATAAAATAAATATGGAATGCTGTGGTAATAAATTAACTGGTTTTGATTTTTTAGAGTTTAAAGGTGCATCAGGTGGGATATTAATTTTTTGGAATAAAAATTTATTTACCTATATATCCACTATAAAATATAAATATGTTTTATCAGTACAATTAAAAACCAAGTGGGATGTTACAATATTGCTAATTACATAAGTTTATGGACTACCAAATAAAATGAAAATTTTGATTTTTTAAATGAATTAACAGTAATAGCAAACAATAATGTAAACCCTTGGTTAATTTTGGGAGATTTTAACCTAACATTAAATCAAAATGAGAGAAGTGGTAAAAAAAAATAATGCTCATACAAATGAATTTAAAGCTTTTATTAATGATATGCATTTAATAGATTTACCCCTTAAAGATAAAAAAAATATACATGGAATAATTCATTTTCAAGGGCAAAACTGGATAGGATAATTATTAACAAAAAATGGATGACTATTTATCCTAATTCTCAATTACTAGCTAGATTTAATACATGTTCAGATCATATTCCAATATTATATGAGGCAAATACAAATTATCCAATATTTAATGGATTTAGGTTTGAATCAAAATGGTTAGAAATAAATGAGTTTAAAAATCTAATTAATTCATATTTAATTAATAAAAAAAAAGTAACACAATGGAAGAATTATATAATAACTATTATGATTTTGGAAGAGAACTAAAAAGTCTAAATAAAATTATCCATATAAATTATAACACACAAATGGAAAATTGTAAAAAAATTATACAATGGGCTGATATTATAGAAGATAACAGAAAATTAACAAACATAGAATATTGGATTAAAAATCAATCTAAAATGAGAATTGAAACTTTAAATTCACTAGATAAAATTTATTGGAGGCAAATGTCTAAATTTAATTGGATTAAAGAGGGAGATGCAAATACTAGATTTTTCCATTTACATGCATCAGTTAAAAAATCCAAATCAATGATTCCAGTTTTAAAGGATAAACATGGTAATGAATTTAAAGAACATAAACAAAAGGAAGATTTATTATTTGCATTTTACGGGGACTTAATGGGTAGAAATATAATTAATGATAAAAAACTTGGAAATATAAATCTTAAAAAATTATATGAAAATGATTTAATGGATTTGTTTGATTTAGAAAAAGACTTTGATTTGGAAGAACTTAAAATTTCTATAAATAGTTGGAAAAACAATAAAAGTCCAGGGCCAGATGGTTTTGTTGGTGAATTTTTTAAGAATAATTGGGAAATTATAAAATATGATATTTTAAATATATTTAATAAAGAAAGGAAAAAAGGTCTGTCTAAATTTAACTCATCATATATATCATTAATAGCAAAAAAAAAAGACAATGCTATAGAACCTCAAGATTTCAGGCCAATAAGCCTTACATCTAGTATACAGAGAATTTTTTCAAAAATTCTATCTAATAGATTAAGTTTATACATAAATAAAATGATATCTAAAAATCAATCAGGTTTTTTAAAGGGTAGGAATATTGTAGAAAATTATGTTTATTCTAGAGAAGTTATAAGTAAAGAAAAAATGTTAAAAACTGAATTAATTATATTAAAATTAGATATACATAAGGCATTTGATAGTGTATCATGGGATTTTTTAATTAAAATTTTAACAGCAAGAGGATTTGGTGTGAACTTTGTAGATTGGATTAAAAATTCTGTACTTCCTGGGACAACAAGGGTAATTTTAAATGGAAGTCCAGGAAAATTTATACATTTAAAAAGGAGTTTAAGGCAAGGTGACCCTATTTCTACTTATTTATTTTTATTAGTTATGGATGTGTTATCAAAGTTATTAGAAAATTTAAGTGAAAAAGGATATATTATTAAACCATTAAATAATATTCATACCAATTTGTTTTATGCTGATGATTCTATATTATTTTTAAAACCTAATATTAATAATATTAAAAGAATTAAATCTATTTTAAATCTATTTGGACAAGAATCTGGTCTAACAATGAATTTTTCTAAGTCAGAAGTTATAGGATTACATATAAAAGAGGATGATTTAAATATTATGGCTAAGGAGTTAAATTGTAAAGTTGGTAAATTTCCAATTAATTACTTAGGATTACCATTACATTATAAAAGACCAACTTAGGAAGAATATAAAATTTTGATAGAAAAAATGACAAAAAAGTTAACTGGTTGGAAAGGTAGTTTATTAAATAAATCAGGAAGATTAGTTCTTATGAACCCAGTCTTAACTGCCTTGCCCATATACTATTTAAATGTGTTTAAATTTCCAAAATGGGTAATTAACGAAATTTAGAATTTTAGAATTTTTTTTTTATGGAAAGGTAATAATTTATCTGGATATAACCTAGTTAATTGGGACATTGTATGTCAACCAAAAGAGAAAAGGGGATTAGGAGTTATAAATCTAGAAATTTTTAATAATGTACTCTTAACTAAGTGGTTATGGCTCTACTACAATTCAGAAGATAAGTTAGATTGGTTTAATTTAATTGATAATAATTTAATTGAAAATAGTGATTATATAAATATAAATAAAAACTCATATTTTTGGAAAGATGTTCTAAAAAATTCTGATTTTTTTAATCATAGTTTAAACATTATACTTGGCAATGGAAAAAATACAAATTTTTGGAAACATAAATGGAATGAAAAACCACTGGTTCAAATGTTTTCAGAATTATATTCATTTTCAGAATAAAAGTGGTACTGTAGAGTATTTTATAAAAAGGATGAATGAATCTACTTTATATCAAAGTTTAGGATATAATGTACCTTTGTCCACAGTGGCACAGGAGCATTTTGTTCAATTGGAACAAATCTGTCATTCTCTAGATCTTAATCCAAACCAGCAAGATGTATTTAAATGGTCTTGGAACAATAACAAAGCATATACCTGCAAAAGTATATATAAATTATTAATTGAAGGAGTATATGTTAAGGCACATTATTATAAAATATGAGAAATAAGTATAGAATTAAAAATAAAAATATTTATTTGGTTATTAAATTTAAATAAAATTCTTACAGTGGATAATTTGAAGAAAAGAGGATGGTTTTTGCCTAACATATGTGTTTTATGTAAACAATCTGAAGAAAATGTTGAACATGTCATTAGTGAATGTCAATTTACAAGGATAGTTTGGGAAAAGTTAAATGGTGTGTTAGGATTAAATAATCAATTATATAATGCAACTAATCCACTGGAAATTTTAAATAATGATACAGTAAAGAAGGATTTTAAGTCACTTACCTGTATTTTTCTTTATCAAATCTGGCTTGAGAGGTGTAGAAGAACATTCTCTAATCAAACCTTCTTAGATTGGCAAGTTGTGGATCATATAACCTATCAATATAAATTAAATAAATTAGCACATAATTCCAAATTAAATATAAATAGATCTGAAGATTTAAATATTGAACTTAAAATAATATCAAATGAAGATGCATACTACACTAATGAAAATTTTAATGCAGGAAATGCAAGTCAGAGAAATAGAAGTGAAATGGAGCAGGAAAGAAGAGTTAATGGTACCGGTTCCAGTACCTGTACCAGACAGGAGAATGGAGGAGCAGAAGATCAAGGAAGAAGATGTATTGGCACTGGTATTAATACTGGTACCAGACAGATGGCTACTAATGAAGATGATCAAGGAAGAAGAATTACTGGTATTGGTTTCAGTATCGGTGCCAGACTATGGAAAACACATGAAGATGAAGAGGATCAAAGAAGGAATACTACTGAACTTAATTTCAGTACTGGATCAGACTCAAATACTATTCCTAGTACCGAGATCATCATATCCAGAACTGATACTGATAGATCTAAAGGAGTGAGAAAAGATAAAAGTAGAATAGGCGCTGAATCAACTAAAAAGAGAACAAATCAAGGGTTTAGTGAATCTGTTTGGTGGTTTGAATCAGAAATAAGCAATGTTACGTGGATACTTCAAAAACGCAGAAGTATCCTGAGGATACGGGTATCCGATACGGATACGGATACGATACGGCTCGGATACGTATCGGATAGGCCACGTGGCGTATTCGATTATTTTAATATTTATTTTTTTCGGATACGGCGGGGATACGACAGGATACGGCTGGGATACGTTCAGGATACGGCTGGGATACTCCATTTAGGATACTTCGGCCCATTATATATTTTGGCCCAAAATATTTTTAAATAAATTATATAAGATACTTCTAGGATACTTCTAGGATACTTCTAAATTAGTTCTAGGATACTTCTAGAATAAATTTAGAATACTTTTATGATACTTATATTATTATGTTGATTTTATTTATTGTCATGATATTTAAATTCAAAATATTATTTAATTTATTATTTATTTATTTATTATATACAATATAAATATATTAAAATAATAATTATATAGCCGTATCCGTATCCGTGATTTTTTTAAAATTTCCGTATCGCCGTATCCGTATCGTATCGGATACGATACCCGTATCCGTGTCCGTGCAACATAGGAAATAAGTGATGAAGACCGATCTCGATTAGAAAAAGAAACAAATCAAGTAGAAAGCGAAGAAAATCAACAAACAAACCAAATTGATAAAGAGTTTATTACCTTAAGGAGTATTGTTGAGAGCTTAGAAGATCTGGTTTCCTCCAATCCAGATATTGTGCGTGAAGATGCAAACCAGATGGATTCACTGGAAGATCTAGGGTTCGTATTTGAACCAGATTGAGAGATGTGATATCATTGAGGAAGGCGGTTGAGGCGATAAGGTGTAGAGGAGAAGTGGAAAAGAAGGGCGGTCATTAGGGTTTGTGAGGAAGAGAAGAGGGGCGGGAGGAAGAACAGAAGGAAAGAGGAAGCAAGTGGTGGAAAATGCTTTTATACGTTTGCTATTGCATATCCGGGATTTGATTTCCCATGGAAAACTAGTAAAGCAAGTCAAGGATTCCACTTTATTGATGGGATTTTATATTTGGTATTAGGTTAAGTTCATATGATTGTTAATGAGGTTATTTATGATTAGAGTTTTTTATTTTTTAGGGCAAATAACCTCAAATTGTGTATGAACTTTGAAATAATTAATGAAATTAATAGGAGGAGGACTTAAGAGCCTACTCTATTTTACTAAATAAAAAAAAATAGTCTAATGTCACATCATCTTAGTACAAATACTAAGTATAATAAACTGGGAATTAATTTGTAATAAAACAAACATTAGTTGTTCTATCTTTCTTAGGATCTAATATGACAACTTTTTGTTGTATATATTATAATATTAATACAAATATATAGATCCAAGGTACAAATAAATAATATATAATCCAAAACACAAATATATGAATTATGCAGCCACGTAAAATCCAATATAGCACTTTATCCTCTCTTCGACGCTTTGAAGAAATATCACTGTCTTCCTCTTAAATTGAGTCTTTTCAATTTTTTAATTTGAAAAAATTAAGTATAAATGGTTGTCCTCTGTCTACCGGTTGTTCAAACTCCGAGGCTTGCTTGTCGACTTATCCCGGAGCTGTCCTGTTGCTAATTATCTTAATTTGATTAATAAAAATACATTAAAATAAAATTACATGTTAATTAAATACGATGAATTGACAATGGAACAACTACATCATACATTCATGAACGATGAATTGACAATGGAACAACTACATCATACATTCATGAAATGACAAAAAAAAAACATCTAAATCATGTACCCATCCATGAATTGAGAGTGACGACATCATGTTAGTGATGACCAAGGTTCTAAAAATCGGCCTAGACGGCCGCCTAGGCGTTAGGCGCCAACCAAACGCCCAGTTTTATCCTAATCATTTATGTCTAGATGGAATTCCGTCAAGGCCCGCCTAGATACTGTCTAGGCGCCGAATAATTCATCCTAGGCCCAGTCCACTTAATTTTTTTTATTTATTTATTTTTTTTTTTTTTAAAGACCTGCACCTTTCTCTTTTTTCCCCCTTTTCTTCTTTCTATTTTTAGTAACTTTATTTTGTGGTTTATTTGGATTTGTGCTAATGTTATGTTGTAGATTTTATGTTATGATTTGTTTGGACGTTGTCTTAAATAAAATCCACATACACTATTTTTAGTATAAAAAGTTGTGGCACAAATTACAATATATAAAAATTAAAAAATATGACAAAAACTATGTAAAATTACAAATCCGTCTAGATCCGATTAATCCCTCTAGGCGCTAGACGGTGTCCGTCCGCCCGACTAGCGCCTAGCGATTTCTGTAACATTGGTGATGACACATCATGATGACTTCACTAATGTCTTTGCGGTTTAGGGTGCACACTATAAGGAAATTTTTTGTTTGTAACCAAGTTTGTAAAGTTTATTCAAGAAATAACCATGCATGAAACAATATTTGAAAAATGTCTTTTGCGCATAATGATAGTCCGCCTGGCGGAGAATGGTTGAAGTGCAGGGTCGGGCTAAAATTTAGGGACGGTATAAAGCGCAGGGACGGGCCGATGCTAAATGTTAGGGATGGTATAAAGTGCAGGGTCGGGCTGATGCAACAATTAGGGTCGGGCAGACCCAATTTAACCGTCCCTAACGTCCTATTGGGTCGAGCCGACACTGATTGCTTGTTTTTTTAGGGACGGCCGGTCCCATTATGCCTGATATGTTGTAGTGGTTGTCCGCTTTTCATTATTTACGTAATTAGTACAAACAAAAGGTAATTAACACATTTTACAGAATTTAAAACGAGGCGCTGTTTGGTTATACGCCAGGCGCTGTATGAGAGCCCGCCTGGTGCGGTGTCAAATTTTGCCTTATCCTGTTTGTTATTTTTATTTTATATGATGTTAAATTTGTTTGATTTATATGTTATAATTATGATGTTAATTAAATTAATTGATTGATAAGATGTTAAGTTAAATTTATGTTGAATATAATTTTGTTGATATTTTGATGATGTTAGTTATATTGATGTATTGAATTAATTTTTAATATGTGAAAGAATACATATTTTTAATAATGGTCACCAAAAAATAAAAAATGATTGGAGATGATAGGTGTCATGATTCATTGAATATAAGAGAGGATCAATTTTTTTCCTGAAAAACAAAGTTTGACAAGACCTTACACTGTCTTCCTGAAATTAGACCTAGGGTTCAAGTTTTATGGTACATATGGTAATTAAGTAAAATTTTTAGTTTTATTAAAAGAGTTGCAAACTTGTTCATTTTCTTCATATTGTTATTCTTGTTCATCTTTCTCTTGTTGTAGTTATTTATTTTCATTTCATCTTATTTCTGTCATTTCATGGGATCTAACAGTTACAATCTCGAAGACATTACAAATCGATATGTGTTTCGTGATAACATGGCTGTATGAGCGTTTTTTCAAAGGTCGTGATGTCATTCCCTGTTTTCATTTTACTTCGCCGGAGGAACCAAATCCACACATTAATTTTATCACTTCGGAATTACAACCATGTCTTAATCATTAGAATCTGAATGACATCATACATGTCAATGATCCCTACTACGAAACCGTAGTACGTTTGTTTTATGCCAACGGGACGTTGGATGATGATGGAAATTTTAGCTCTTATCTATTTGGAAAGGGAATCGTGGTGTCACAAGATTTGTTAGAGAATTTGTTCATTTTGGTAGATTTAGGAGAGGAGGAATATGTCGGTGTGAGTTCCCTTCGTAGCTCTAGTATTCACTTACGAGAAGAGCGAAAAATAATGAGGCATGTAACTAGAGACGGAGAGTTTATGACTCCCAATTTTTTGTACCCAAGTATTCATGTCATGTTCGACATAATTCACCGCGTCGTTGTTCCACAAGAAATGTACGTAATAAATCTTTTGAATGCTCATTTACTACGTCATGTATGGCATTTAGACAAACGAATCAACACCCCGTATATTATTAAAACCCACATGAAATCAGTTTTACTGAATTTCTTACCTTTGTTTTATGGAAGTTTAATCACAAGAATATCCATACATTTCATGATAGATTTGTCCATCGTTAATATGTTTTTGCGCCCAATAAGGACCGAGAACATACTCACTTCACAAAGATTGAGGAGGAAATACGGATTGCACCCTCACGTGAACGGTTGGTACATCCGCAATCCGTCCCCATTTTATATCCTTCCGCAATTGGATGGAGATGAAAATGAAATAGCTAAACGGAGAAGATAATGAATAAGAAGATACCAAATATATAACAAATCTTGAACAAAAAAAAATACACACTTCTTAGAACCAAACCGAGCTTGAAGAGAAGATAATGAAGAAGAGGAGAAGAGAAGATAATGAAGATGAAGAAGAGAAGAGGGAGGTAAGAGAGAGACCGAGAAGGAAGAAAGAGAAGACGGTTTTAGATAACTGTGAAAAAGTGAGGTACCATACAGCGCCTGGTGAGTTTTCAAATGCCGATTTTTACACGTGGCAAGATCTGGTGGAAAAGCGAGGTACCATACAGCGGCTGGCGAGGCATCGTTGTGCGCCTTTTGTAATTAATATTTAACCGTCCCAATCTACCAATTGAAATCAAATTAAGGAAAGCGAGGTATCATTCTCCGCCAGCTACAAAAAGACGTCATTTCAAACCCCGCAAAAGACATTTTGCGAATTTATTTCAAAACTTGGTTATTTCGTTAATTAACTTCATACAGATGGTTACATTTGAAAAAATTTCACACTATAATTTCCCTACTTTTTAAGGGAACACAAGAATAGCTCTTAATTAAAATCTATGATGTCAATGTAGAACCAATTGAAAAGAACAATATTTTTTCTTAATTAAATTTATTTAAAAAGAACAAGGTTTTTTTTTCTTTATTTTGCTCTTTTTCATTGGTTTATTTTATTTGGCTTTTAGCTGCCAATTGAGACTTAATGAGACTTAAATAGGCACATGCCATCAAGTTTTATGTAATAAAATACAAGATTTACTGAAATTTCAGTCAATTTCACAGTTTCACCCATTCGCCCAATGTCTCTAAAATATTCACATAACTAATACATATATTAGAAACATTTGTATATACAAATAGTAATTGTGGGTTTAAGCAATCTTCGCTCTCCAAACTGAAAGAGCATACATGGGGTTTCCACTCCACCCTTGTAGTAACCAATTATTATCTTCTTCAACTAAAAATCGGTCATCGCAGTAAACTAATTTCACATGATTCTTGACTCCGTCGACAATGCTTGGATCCAATGGCAATTGTTCAAACTTGGCCCTCAAGTTCCTCATGTGCCATTGCTTAAATGTCTCGGGTTTCTCAACCCAATCAGACCCCTCGCACGCGACAATATTCATAATATCACGAGCCAACAAATCTCTTTCCAGCATTTTCCTTAGCTCGTTGCGGGGAATTAATGCTTCTAGTATGTCACACATTGTGGAGTAGAGTGCCATAGCCTGCATGAGATATTATACAAGTCTCAGCTTGAGTACTGATAAAAAATTTGAATTAATTGCATACTTAAGAGTGGTGTATTAATATAACCTGTTTAAAGCGTGTGACAAAGAAGGGACTATATGTTCGATTGAATATTCCTTGAATGAAAACACGAGGATTGATCCTTCGTATCAGATTAAGAACTTGGTCTCTTGGACTATCTAAGGTAATTGTTTCATTGCCTAGTTGCCTAAGAGAATACAAGCTATTAACTATAACCACTTCATCTTTTTCAATTTTGAGATCCTCGATTCGAATTGCTTCCCATTTCGATGCTATCCCTTGGTATTTAAAAGGAACATTGAAACTTCTAGCATAATCTTCCAACCTCCGGCCCGTCCTTTCGACTAACTCAGCAGGACGAAATCCTGGCGATGGGAAATCTATACCGGTTATCCTAAGATTTATGACTCGATCTTTCCTATCGACCAGAACCTGGATTAGAGACGGCCATTGTAAGCCACAACCAATGCCAAAATCGATTATATGAAGCTTTGTTGCTTTCTGTATTTCATTAAGAATAATTTGGTAGATGAAATAATAAGAAGCTCTATCAAAAGGAGTTGCCGTAACAAACAATAGGTGACCCTTTAAAATATCGGAGATGGGAATTTTCTTAGAAATAAGTTGTTTGTAGGCCTCGCTCCCGGTGCCCGTCATGCGAGCTTCGAGTGCATTCGACATCAGGACCCCTAACCTTTGGGTTGCATCTCCATCGAGAGAAGATTTCTTCCTTATGATTTTAAGGATCTCGGTGGCAGTTTCATGTTCATTAGTAGCTATCAAATGAGAGCAATGAATAAGGAGATTCTTGATATCCAAAAGTTCCTCTTGGATTTGGATTTTCTTTCCGAGTGATGACCTTGCTTTGGTTTGCATTATTTCGCGTAGTTTAACAACTTCGTTTTTGAAGTTATCGTCATCAAACAACACTTCGTCCACGGATGCATCTCTAATCGTTTCGTCGAAATAGGGCATGAGTATTTTACGATTTCGCCCCTCCAAGGAATCCGAATCCGAATCCGAACCCGAATCATTTGATTTATTTTTACCCTTGGACCTTTGGATCATAAAACCCCCATCTCCCTCCTTATTTTCTTTGGAATCGCCATTTTCTTCAGGGAGCGAAGGGGTAGATATATTATTGGATTGAAAAACAGTAACCAACTCATTAATCTTTGGAAGAAACTTCCTTCCTTCTTCCACCCCTCTATTGAATTCAGAAATTTGAAAATCCCCTACCATGCTCGTGCTTGTCGAATTTAAATTAGGCTGCAAAATCCAATTGGTTGAATTACAATACGAGCCTGGCAGGTTACTATCTGGACTCTCAAGCTGCGTTCGAGGGTATTGAATGCCAAGGATATCATAAAAGGGTTTCTCCATGGATTGCAAAACTGAGTCCTCTGGATACAAAGAATCATTTTCATCCGTTTCTTCTTCTAACAACATTTTGTTCAAGTAATTCAAGGTGGCATCCAATTTGTTAATTGTACTCATTTAAGGGAGAAAAAATTCAACAAAATTATGCAGAACTTAAGTGAGAAAAGCAGACCAGATCAATCCTTATTAATGGAAAGGGAGAGAAAAGCATCGCACCTCGAATTAATGGCTTGATTAGATAGAGATAGGATCCAAATATCAAAGAAGACTTCGTTTTTTTTTTTTTTTTTTTTTTTTTGAGAAGTACCTTTAGGTTAGGTGTAAAGAAGACTTCGTTGGGCTGTTCACTGAAGGATGAAAGCGATAGCAACTTAGCAAGTAAAGAAGGACAGCTCTGCTCTCCGAGTGGGGTTGCTCTTTTGTGGTTCATATCATGACATCGTCGTCTTGTTCGTATTATCCTGCTAATTGGCCCAATCATATTGGAGAACTTTCGAGTCCATTTGGGCCTTTTTCTCAATCCAACTTCTATTAAATGGGCCTATGCAAAATATGTTTCTCAATATTTTATAAAATTATTTGACTTTTAGATTATCTATTTTGGGTTCTATAATATTAATTAATTTTACCCCTGTCTGGAGATAAATATTAACATTATATATAATTAAAAGGGTTTTATAGTATAAATTTAAATAAAAGGATTTTTAGATTATCTATTTTTGGGGAGAAAATAAGTTAATTTTTTTTAATTTAAATAAAAAAAACAGACGAAAATAATTGGTGGCCGACCTTGAATACAAATAAATAGTAAAGAAATACTAATATAATATTTATGGGGGGTAACATGGGGAACCATAAGAACACTGCAGTAACCAACAGAAGAATCTAGTGAATATTCGCGGCACGTGATCAAATACCTAATTGCAAAAAAATCCGTTTCCCATACTCGGATTCAAATAAAGTTTCAAGTGGAATAGCGACCGCAGAAATCTTTCCCGTCCTGGCCCCTGCTATAACTATTTATATGTAAATTTCATAGTATGTTTCATATATCTCGGGTCATTAATAAACTTTATTATGACTCGGTACACGTTTCGGAATATAACAAATGTATTGAACATTTGTCATTGCACGACGAAGACGCAGTCGTAAAGAATCTTAAGCGGAGCCCATAATCTAATCCAATGAAATAAATCCACGTGGAATAAATAATTAGTCAACTTGTTTCCTCCACCCTCCCTCTATAAACTAAAGCCGTTTTTTCTCCACTTGTTGTCTTCTTTATATCGCCAAATAATATACCCCAATAAAAAAAAAAAAAGATAAATATCATAAATTGCACCGCTTCTCTCTCGAGGTCTCTCGTTTTCACCTCTTTCCTTTCCTTGATAGGGTTTCTCAAAGGTACGCCACTGTTCTTCTGCTATTTTTAGAACAATAAATTCTGTTTTTTTGGATTGTAATTGATGGTTCAGATCTGTTTAGTGCGTGGTTTAACCCTTTGGATTTTTGCTTGTTTTTTGTAATTAGTTTGATTTCATATTTTGTCCCTTGTTTTGTCTATTTTGGGGATTGGGATATTGAGTGCGTGTAAGGTGTTTGTTGAAATGATTCAGTGAATTAGGCATGATACATGATACATGAATATACAGCTGCTTGTTTCTTTTCTCGTTATAGGAGATTAATTAGTAATCAATTCTCTTTTTCCATTCATTGTAATCCATATCCATGTAATTGAGTAATTAGTCAACGGTCTGGCTGGGAAGTTGACCTATTACATAGATTACCACATTCATAGTGTCACGTGAGATTTAGTTCCTTTTGTTAATTCAGTCTTAAAGTTTAATTGGATTTTTGATTATTTATTACTGAAATGGGTAAAATTTGTTGTACAGATTAATTTCACTCTTAGGGGATGATTCAATGGCTTTCGGTTCTAGCTTCCAAGATTCCTCTAGTACAATGAACGAGCTTAATTACGATGATTTCTACTTAGAAAATAACCCTTTCATCTATAATATTGATGACTCGCAACCTTTCTTAGATCAAGGCTTCTACACAGATTTCCCCCAAACCAATACGAACACAAATCCTGATATCAGCTCAACTGGATATCTCCAGTTCAATTCACCTCCCTACTTAGAGACTAATACTGCAGAAAAAAGCACTGCGATAAACAAGGGAGAGAGCCCTGAATACTGCGAAATCACTTCAAATGTCTCTCTTAATTTCATAAGCCAAGTTTTATTAGAAGAAGCTATTGATGAGAAAGACCATTCTTATTGTGAAGAGGTGGCAATCAGGGAAGCAGAGAAGCCCTTTTATGATATTCTCGGACAAGAATACCCTCCTTATATTGGACCCCACACTGACAAGTGTCAGAGACTGAGTAGCCCTGTAGAAAGTAGTAATAGCAGTTCTGAGCGCTCTGTCAGTAGTAATAATAGCAGTGGTTTTGTGGATAGTTATTGGACTCGTGGTTTGTCTCCACCTAGCAAATTCATCTCTGTCAGTACCTCAACAAATGTTACAAATTTATCTGATTTAAGTTCGGTAAATACAGGTACATTCCCAGATTTAAAAATCAATGATTTGCCAGCATGGCACTTTCAGAAAGGAGTTGAAGAGGCGAAGAAATTTCTACCAAACATCGAAAAGCTCGTGATTGATTTAGAAAGAAAGGGACCAAAAAAGGAAACTCGGCCTGTTACTTCTATAAAAGAAGAGAAAGAACTTCCCATTTTTGGCATGCGTGGTAAAAAAAACCCATACCATTCCGACTTAGAAATCTTAGAAGAGAGAAGCGGTAAGCACTCTGCTATTTCCTCTGACGATCCGATCAGAGACGAGACTTTCGATAAAGTTCTCCTCTCTCACGGAGAGCATTGCACCGAGGAAATCTACAGTTTAAGAGAAATCATGGAAGGCGAAGCAAACAAAACCTCCAAAGACAATCAAGAGAAAGGGAAAACACGCGGCAAGAAAAATACGAAAAAAGACGTGGTTGATCTCCGAACCCTATTAATAAATTGCGCCCAGGCAATCGCGACTGACGACTGGCGTCACGCGACCGAATTATTGAAGAAGATACGAAAACACGCTTCGCCAGACGGTGACAGCTGTCAGCGTCTGGCGAGCTGCTTTGCCGACGGCTTGGAAGCCAGGCTGGCCGGCACAGGCAGCCAAATATATCATAAACACATGTCGAGGAGAACTACCGCAACGGATTATCTCAAAGCGTATCATCTTTACCTCACCGCTTGCCCTTTCAAAAGAGCCACCTATTTCTTTTCGAACAAAACAATACTTAACTTGACTAAAAGTTCTAAGAAGATCCACGTGATTGATTTTGGCATTTATTTCGGGTTTCAATGGCCTTCCTTGATCGAACATTTGGCCAAAAGGGGAGGCGACACTCCTCGGTTGAGAATAACCGGTATTGAGGTCCCCCAGCCTGGGTTCAGGCCGACTCAACAGGTCGAGGAGACGGGTAGGAGATTGAAAGATTACGCGAGGAGTTTTAACGTACCGTTTGAGTACCAAAGCATTGCTTCCAAATGGGAAAATATTCGCGTGGAGGATCTTCGGATAAGAAATGACGAGGTCGTTATTGTGAATTGTATTTACCGATTTAGGAATCTAGTTGATGAAACGGTTGCAATGGATAGCCCTAGAGATAGGGTTTTGAAGATGATAAGAAAGATAAACCCTCGCGTGTTTATTCATGCCGTTGTTAATGGGACTTACGGAGCTCCGTTTTACGTGACCCGGTTTAGGGAGGCTTTGTTTCATTACTCGTCTTTGTTTGACATGCTCGACACGACCGTGCCGAGAAATAATGAACAAAGGGGGTTAATCGAGAGGGGTATTTTCGGAATAGATGCATTTAATGTGATCGCATGTGAGGGGTCTGAAAGGATGGAGAGGCCCGAGACGTATAAGCAATGGCAAGTTAGAAATTTAAGGGCTGGATTTGAGCAATTGCCCGTGGATAGGGAAATCTTGAAGATTATTAAGGACAAGGTGAAGGAATTGCATCATAGAGATTTCGTGGTCGACGAGGATTGCAAGTGGTTGTTGCAAGGGTGGAAGGGTAGAATAGTTTATGCTATGTCTACGTGGAAACCTAAATAGTAATGAAATAATATTTATTGTACATTGTTGTATTAATGCGCATTTTAGGCGTACATTGAATTTGTGTAATTCTGGTATTTGGTTTCCTGTTATTCAGTAGGTTTGAAACTATTTGAACTGTATAAAGACTTTTTAGTAGTCATGTAGATTTTTAGATAATTCAGTTATTGAATTTGTTTGAAATTGAAAATCGGGCTTATCAGTCCTGACTCCTCTTATTTTCTATTCAAATCAAAAAATTGGAATAGTACTGGTGTATATGGATGCGTAGGACAGACTAAAAATGAGAAATCCATATTTCTTTTTCTTTATTAATAATTAACTAACTAAAATTAAACTCATTCATGAGAGAGAGAGAGAGAGAGAGAGAGAGTATTATATCTTAGAATTCTTATTGTTCTATTTTTCGTATCACCTGAATTTTCTAATTTTTTAATTTTGTAAACAAATGAATTTGATGAACAAAATTAACCATTCGAATAGTACTTAATTTCTTTATGGTATTCTTTGTCATGTTTTTTCTATTCCTTTCATGAGCATGAACTGAACCTCGGCATCCTGGTCAGTTCCCATCTTCGAGGAGAAGAAATAAGGCTAATGAGGTCAGGGGTTGTACTAGATCTTACCTAGTCATACCTTTTCCTTCGCCACATTACTAACATAGAGTCCTTAGATTCCGAAACGATGGAGGAATAGGTTTCAACAACATCCACCATTTCATGCTCTGGTATTTAAAGATTCGGGAATGGCGTGAGGATGTCATATACTGGTTGAGTAACTCATCCTTCATTCTTATTGTTCATAGTGATAATATTTTATAGTATTTAATTTTCTTGTTTTATAGTTCCACTTATTTGTTTTCAAGTTAAGAAAACGCATGTGTTTTGTAATGGATCTTAGCCAAATGTTGGGGAGAGAGCACAGAATGCATACATGAAATGAACTATTTTCTTAGTTTTCTCTTATATCTTAACATTAAAAAATTCTGAAAATTGAATGCATGTTAGTTTTGAACTAGAACCATATGGAATAATTTTGTTATCTTATATGCATGGTATATAATACCAAAAGCGTGACGGTTCACACCGTTATTGAAATATACAATTTGTTAAGTTGGTTAACTGTTCCAAAGTGTTTTTTTCTCTCTTGCTTAATCACAATATTAGTGATTTACCTCAATTCTATATTTATTATGAAACAATTTATGTGTGTCACGTCGTCATAATAATTTAAGTCGTAAATTTGATATGCGATAATTTTTGAAATATTGATGGGGAAGATCGAACTTTGTTATGTATCTATTAATGGGGATTACATGGAAAAACTTCTTTTCGGGTGCCCCGTCCTTGAGGATCTAAGCTTGATCAGGTGCACTCTGGAGATGGACAACATTTCGTTTCGGAATTTGAAGCTCTTGGGTATTAGCTCATGTGGCTCGAATGGTGAATTGATTACCATTTCTACTCCGAATGTCGAGTTTTTGTATTTTGGTGTACCTTTAGCGGATGGGTTTATGCCGATCACATTTGAAGGCATGTCTAATGTACCCAAAGCATCCTTATCTATCGGTAGTGAGGGAGATTGCTATCATCATCTTCTTAGTGGCCTTTCAGGTCTCGAAAATCTTGATTTAAGCAGTAAATTTTATTTTAAGGTATGTATTATCTTCTTTCTTCTTTCTAATTCGACGGTATTTTCTCCTTTCGGGTTTCCAAGATTGCACACAAATCATATTAATATTGAAACTAGATGTTGTTTTTTGCTCGTAGGAAATGCTGAAATGAGTAATACAGGATTGCCCAACATTTCCCAAATTGAAGAAGCCGAAGCTGGGTGAATGTTGTATGATGTGTGCTTTTCATCTCTTGCCGTCTTTCCTGAAGCACTGCCCTAATTTGGAGAATCTTTCTTTAGATCACCGCCACTATTTATGCGAGGTACTTATTCTCTAGTTGTCTAGAACCATGTTCGAACTTTTTTTTTCCATCTAATAATATGAATGAATGAGCAATAGATCGACTCACATTGTTTTACTTAATTTGCATACTATAATGTCTAATCGGTTCAATTTCTGTTTCTTCAATTTCTGTTTCTAATTAGTCTCAGTACAAGTCCCACGGTGAGAATTTTCAAAATTGGGAGCAATTTGAAGATTTTGAATCTTCAATTGATTGCTGTCACCTGAAGAAGATAAATATCTTCCATAGAAGATCGGATCCCAAAGTGTACCAATTGGTTCGGCTTATTGTTGAAAGTGCAAGCGACACAGATAAAGTCAAAATTACCCTTAAAAAGGTGTTATATTGACCTTGCTTGAGCAACCAATATTTTGTTTTGGTTTTCACTTTTCATCAGCAGACAGATTTGCCTGGACATGACATTATCTTATGAATGAGATTTATCGTGTGTTTCTATTTAATGTTATTTTTTTAGTTCTCTGCAAATACAAGGGCACAATTGGAAAATATGCATCGAGATTGTGATTGTATAAAGGGTAATGAGCATCTCATCTCTTTCGTCTCTCCTCTATTTCACTTTCTTCCCGCATTTCGAGCGAAAAAATGAATAATAAACGAGTTACTCGTTCTGCTTATAATGCTTGTGACGAGGATGTTGAGATGCACAAACAATCCTAATTCCAAAACCCATCATATACCGCCCGAACCCAAACAATCCTAAACCCATCATACACCATACTCGTGAACCCGAAAACATGGACTAATCAACTACCTGAACCCCGCCCGAACCCAAACAATCCTAATCCGAAATAGTTGCAATTTACGTAGACCCGAACCCAGACCGATCCATTACCCGAGCGACCCGAATCCGAAAATACCCGTAACTCGTAACCACCCGAACCTAGAATGATTTGTACCCGAATAACCCGTACTCAAAATGACCTGTAACCAAATGGTCCATACCATACACAAGGGACTCATAAAACGAATTATCTACCCTCATATTAAATCACAATATCCCTTCAATAGGTTTATTTATTACGGCCATTGACAAGTTTTAACCCTAATACAACAAATTATATTACAAATATTCCCTCAATAACAATAACCGACAAAATCATCAAAATTCCTCTATTTCAACTTCAAAAACGAGTATTAATCAGAGAGAACAGAGATTTAAAATCAGTAGTAGGAGTTCCTTCACCCTCGGGTTTCGAAGCAAGATCAAATGCTTTATTCTTCGCTTCTTCATATTGCAAAGCCTATTAAACAAAGAACAAAAAGCAATCAAAACCCCATAAAAAATCGTAACGCGCAAAAATACTATGCATAGTTGCAAAATTAGATTAAATACTTGAATGCAAACTTCTGCCACATCGGCCCTAGAAATAGTTCTAGTTTCGGTCTTGAGAATCTCATCGTCCTTTCCTATTATAAGTTCTCTTACTCCTCCATCCTTATCCTGTAACCCTCCTGCCCTGAAATATAAAAACATCGTTAAATAAATCAAAAATAAATTAGAAAAAGATCGAAAAAGCCGAATATGCACCGAATAATCGTGTACGGAACCCAAGAATCGGCTAAGTATTGCTCAGCTTTGCGTTTCCAAACTAAAATGTTCCCGTTTCCAAGGCTGTTTAATGGGTGGTTAATATCTGTACCGCCCATTGATCCAACCAATACTATTTGTTTCACACCAATTTCTTTGGCTATATCAATCTGGTTCTTTTGACCAATCCAATCAACCTAGCAAAGCAAAAAAGAAATTGATCAAAGGTGAATTCTTCTTTATGAGAAAAGGAATTCAATTCAAGTCAATACCTGTTCAGGATAGTATCCATCTTCGAAGTAAAACTCGGGGCGGCCACCCTTGCTTGGATCGAAACCAGGTTTCATTTTGGGAACTCCACTTGTCAGAATTACTAACGCATCGATTCCTTCAAAAGCTGGAGAAAGAGTTTCGATTTTAGTGATATCTCCGATGAACACATCATCGGCACCACCAATTTTATTCTTGCTCTCTTCGCTCCTGACTAATCCTCTGGCACAAAATTGGCCGGCTTTCTCTTTCAATTTCTTGTAAACAATCTGACCTGGAAATTTATCCAGAAAACAAAGAATTAATTTGTAATCCTAGAGAGAGGTAGAGCAAAAGAGAGAGGGTGAATGGAAAATAACCTGTTCTGCCCCCGGCTCCGGTGACGAGGACGTTGAGACACGACGAATCACAAGCCATGGCCTTTATGGAGAGAGCTCGGCGAGGAGAACGCTTAGTGAATGAGGAGATAAATTTGGGAACGAGAGGGGCTGAGATAAACGAGACGCTGGCCATTAATGGAGTGTTCTAGAGCTTACTAAGCATCGCCCTATCCCTTTCACTCCTATAACTAGTAATGGTACTGTTTCTTCATGAACCGAGCTAATTACAACAAACCACGTCGTTAAATGAGCTTACATGTCATTCTTTCGTCTTATACTTTTGGAAATATTATATTTCGGTGTATCGTGATCTCGGACTTCCAGTTCCAACCAGGGTGTGAACGGTTCGGATCCGGTTCGGATCTATATTTCTCTAGTAAAATCAGACCCGATTCATCAGCTCAATCGGCAAGGACCCAAACCTCCAAACAATATATTCCCTAAGCCCATATAACAATGAATAGCTCCCACAGTACATTTCATAAGCCCATATAATAATTAATTTCCCCTCATACATTTCCAAAGCCCATATAATAATTAATGGGGAATTTTCAAACAAAGATGATATGGATATAATTATAAATCATCTTTTTTATTGTGCCAAAAGATAGGAAAATTTTCGAAGAATATGTGTTACGTTTAATAGAATTCATTGCTTTTTCATTCTAAAATATTTCGATTTCTTTATAAAAAGTCTATTTTTTGGATATTATAAAAAAAAAAATCTCATTTTTTGGATACTCCACGAAAACCCCTCTAATTAATTTTTTATTCTCAAATATCTATGTAGAAGTTCGATTTAACTTTGGATTGTGTTAAAAAAAAAAATTTAACCAAAATGTCCTTCTATTTTCTTACCTGATAATTAAATAAAAATATTTTTCGTTATTTTTTATTAATTTAAAAAAAAATTTAACATATAATTGTTTCAAAAAATAATTATTATATGTTATATTATTTTAATATCCATTCATTTTTTTTGTATGAAAAACGAACATCAAATAATAATAAAATAAATAACAATAATAAAAAAAGTTGAAAATATTTAAAAAATAAAAGATCACGAAACTATTAAAAAATAGATTAAAAAAAATAATGAAAAGATCACGAAACTATTAACAAATATTTAAAAAGATATGTTTGTCAATATAATTTCAAGATGTTTATTTTAACATTGTTGTTTATTTTAGGAGAAATTTCATGTATGTCCTTGCAAACATCGTAATTTCACGTATACCCCTCAAGAAAGTGAAATTTCATAAATACTCTTATAAAGCCCTTCAAATATCATGCATGTCCCTAAATTGAACTCTAGTTATAAAAATTGTGAATTTTTTCGATCAAAATGATTTTCCATTTATCACTATACGAATATAGTAGGGACTTAAAATTTTGAAACACACCTTTGTGTCGCCAAACTACGAAACATCTAAATTTGCAAATTTGAACGCGCCAAACGCTAGTTTTGTAAACGAACCTTTTTTGGATGTTATATATCAGAAAAAAATCTGTTTTGCTAGAGCTGATTCGGGGGGAGAAGAAAAATGAAGGGATGCAAGATTGGTTTGGTCTTTAAAAAAATTTAAACTCACTGATAACGTATATTTTATATCTCATGGTAAAGAGTTAGAAGAAAATTAAAAGTTTGGAAGAGTAGGGTTTTCGGGGTTTTTAGGAAGTGATGTTTTTTTTAAATATCAAGAAAAATAGTGTTTTTTATTTATTTTCCATAATTAATCGACAAGGGCTATATGACTTAAATAAGATTATTTTAACAAGGAATTATTTAGGAATTGGAAGGTTATTTCAGTATTTTATTTTAATAAAAAAGTATAAGTATTTATTTGAAAAAATTTCCATCACTTTGTATTTGATTTTAAGGTGAAATTAATTCATTATTTTCAAGATTTGTTATATTATTCATCAAAGCTTTTCATAACCATAAAACCGGGCTTGTTCTAAATTATGAGGTTTGAGTTCCTCAAATTCCACATCGTCAAAACAGATAATAGTCTTCGCGCTCGCATTAACATCCTTGGTACAGTTCTTCATAACATATTGATCTGGAAGCGAATGCATTTCGTTGCTTTGCGTACTTTTGTGGCTACATAAATTTAGGGGTTGTTGAAACCTACCTAAATTTACATAAATTTCCAGTTTTGCATTTACGCTCTTCATTTATCGTGCTTATCAAACATTAGTTTTAAGTGATTGTTCTCTTCCAAAAATTATGAGTTTGAATCATGTTTTACCGATTTTCTTTGAACTCCCCCCCCCCCCCCCCCCCCCCCCCCCCCACACACACACACACACACACCCGCACCGTTAGTCAAATTTTGTTTTATGAACTTTCATAAATCCTCTTAATTGTCCATTATTTTGACCAAAAAAGGTTCATTAGATGTTTTGTTTCCTTTCACATCACATGTCAATATGCCATTGACAACATATACGCACGGTACCAGAAAACACTTTAACAATGACACTTTCAATAGTCGGATCTTAATCCATAATAATTATGTTTGAATGTTTGTGATGCATTGTTTGCAACCATGCGTCAAACACTCACTCGTATGTTATTTTATGGTCATCTCGAATCACATCACATGTGAAAGATATCGATTGTAGGCAATTTTTGAAATTCGGTTCATGACCATCGCGATTTATAAATATGTTTTTTTTAAGGAATACCAAAGGTATTATGTCTTTTATAAATAAGAAAAAGCGAATTTACAAAGGTATATTGATATTGAAAAAGAAAATATAAGCTACTAGCAAAACATAAGGTCCGCCCTAAAAATAACACTTAGTCCTTGTGGCCGAGGTCTGCCTTTTAGGTTAGTTGGTCATTTTTTCGCATCCTCGTTTTGGCTCTCCTCCACATTATGGCCTCCATGATTGCCTTCTCCGCCAGTTGTGCGGGGTTGGCCTTTGCCGATCGGAAGATTCTCGCATTTCTTTCCTTCCATACTTGCCATGTCGTGGACGCCCATATTAGATCCCATTCTTTTTTCTTGTCCGTATTCAATTTATTCCTATTGAAGTTCCAAGTTTCGTCCAACGTTTCTTTGGGTTCGAACCTCTCCGGTACCAAGGTTTTTCTTTCTATTATCCTCCAAACGGCCAAGGTGTATGGACAGTGCGCTAGTAGATGTAGAGCCGTCTCGGATCTATTGCATAGCTTGCATGTTCCTTGATTTGGCCACCCTTTTCTCTCCAACACGTCGCATGTGTTAAGTTTGTTTTGAAAAGCAAGCCAAAGGAAGATCTTGACCTTTGGCGGTATTTTGAGTGACCATAGTTTTCCATGCCATTTTAACTCTATACCCGGGTAGATAAGGAATTGATAGGCACTCTTTGCCGTGTATTCACCATTTGTGGACCATTTCCATGTTCTTAATATGGAGTTGTTGATCGTATTGGTCGACACATCGTACATTGGAATGAGTCCTTTTAGACTTTTCATAAAGAACAACAATTTATGATCTGGGTAAGATTGTAGGTCTCGTGTACTTGAAATACCATATAGTTTGAAAAGACATTGGCCCACATGCCATTTCTATTATTATCTAAATTCCAAAGATTTTTAAGTAACAAAGCCTCATTTTTGGTCTTAATGTTTGGGATAGAAAGTCCCACATATTTCTTCGGTAAGCATACCTTGCTCCAATTGACTAGGCAATTTCCGGGATTACATTTGTCCGCACCTTTCCACATTAATGCCCTAAAGACTTTATTTATTTCATTGATTACCCATTTTGGTAGGTTGAGAGTTTGCATCAAGTGGATTGGAATTGTCGATAAAGTAGCTTGGATTAGTGTTAGCCTCCCTCCTAAAGAGAGGAGTTTCCCTTTCCAACTTGCTACCTTATCTTGAATCTTTTTTATTAGGGGGAGATATAATATTTTTTTCGGTTTTACGCTTGTTAGTGGAACCCCAAGATAATTTATTGGTAATTCTTTCTTGTCTCACCTTAGTATGTTGGAGATAACCTCTTCCAAGTGATTCGGTATGTTAAAAGTTGAGAAGCTAGTCTTATTCCAATTTATCTCCAAACCCGTAATTTTCGTGAATATACCAATAGTTTCCATAATTATTTTTAAATTGTTTGGATGCGCTTCCACAAAAAGAATGGTGTCATCGGCATATTGCAATATATTGCTTTTATCCCCATCCACCGCCTCTAGTAGTGGGTTAATTTTCTTAATTAAATGTTGTAGGGTGTCTACCGCTAAGTTGAAAATTAGCGGAGACAAAGGGTCCCCTTGTCTAAGTCTTCTACGATGGAAGAAATAAGGAGACAACTCCCCGTTTATCTTAATTGCCGAGGACGATGAGATTAGCAAGTTGTGTACCCATTTATAAATATGTTATTCGGTTTAAATTCGATTTGGACCTTATTTATTACGGACCATTTGAATTCGATTTGAATTGGGATTGATCCATTTTTTTTTCTCTCTTTTTGTCATGAAACAACTTGTCCCTCTTCTTGAATCGCTATCTCTCTCACGCTAGGTCTTTGGAGGCGATCGGCACCGGATACAAGAGTATACTTAGTGTAACACATATGTATACAATTTATAATTTATAATATTTATTCACAAATATCATGTTGGTTGAATGGTAGGATTTGATGCTTAGTAATAAGAAAGTTGCTGGTTCAATTCTCATACTTAACATCGATATTTTTTTTTGTCGATATATACTAGTTCGGCCTCATTAAGTTTGGACATCTCTAAGAATTATATATTACAGAATTTTATAACTTACATATTCAAACAAACTGTGAAATTAAAAATTCAATCATTTTTTTCTACTCCACCTTGCAAGCCGATTCCACGTGCCAAACGGCACCTTATATACTAAACAAAATTAGTACATAATATTACCTTTATCATTTTCATAATAGTTGATACTGACCAAAAAAAAAATGAACACTGCTACCATGTCACTGAGAGTGATATGCCTCTAATACTTGATTAGTATCTAACCACATTTTTTATTAACTTGCATTTTGGATTGTTCATCCCTTCACTGAATTATTGTAGCGTGGAGTAATTAACATTCTAATATTGGTCATAGTATATTCTTTATTTTTTTCTCTCAGCTTTTATTAAGTACACATGACAGTGACTATGTTTCTTAATAGTTTCTAAATTAATTAACTAGGCACAATCTGGTACATAAGACAATATATTTGGTTCATTCACTTTTTTCTTTCCAAATCAAGTTTTTATAACAACTGGTTATTCTTTTAAGTGATGAACTAAATATCACAAATATATAATAAGAGAAAAACATCATTTATTTCTTATAACTAATATATATAACGACAAAATAAATAACACAAAATAAATATATATTGCTTGAACAACCCATTTTCCATAAACCAATAATAAATTACCACCGTCTTCTCAGGTCGAACACAAACATCTCCAATCAAGCACTTACGAAGGTCTCCAGCGCAACCTTGCCAGAATGGTACTGGAGAGCTCTCCATTTCTCCGCCTCCACCCAAAGCTCCGGTAAAGCTTCTCTCATGTTGTGTATACTTTCCAACGCATAATCGGCTCCTTTTATTCTTTGCGAAGTGCCCACCTATTTAACAAAATATCTGACTTATTCAGATAATTTCAACTATTTTTTCAATAATTAAGGGCCAATAAATAATGGAAACGTACCAGTACTGTGTGGAGACCTATGCGGTTTCCTGCCTGGATATTTCGTGCACTATCATCAAAGAAAATCTATAAAAAATATTAATTAATAAAAATGTACATATATATAGATAATATAATTTATATATTATTTTTGAAGGACTAACGGTTCTTTGAGGGTCGATATTGGCGATTCTGAGAGCAGATTCCATGGCATCGACAGATGGTTTACAAAGAACCGGTGTTTTGGGGAGATCTACACCGGGTTCGGGCAGAGAAAAATGTCTTGCAATATCAAATATTTGTTGGGTCTCATTTCCATTTTGGTTGACCAAGAAAGGTTGATTGAGAGTCTCGAAGCAAATCATTCCTTCGAAGCAATCCTCCAATCCGAGCCTCTTAAGGACTTTAATCGCGTGGATTTTGTCGCCGTTTGTAAATATCTATTGAATTTATTAACAATCGTGTCGGATATATGTTAAGAAATGTTTGATGTTTGTTTGGAAATTGAGGGTTAAAACTTACGAGTTTGCGAATTGGTAAGCTTAAAAGGATGTTTCTTAAAATTGGGTCCGCTTTAAGATTCTCATATGGTAGTCTCCCATGAACGAACCTGTTTAACCATAATTGCGTGTCAATTTAGTATTTACTAATTTAAATATTATGTTTTGTTATTAATGTTATAATAATGTGATTAATTAATCTGTGAATTGGCAAACTTGTGATAGTCATCATAGTCGAATTGGTAACCTACGGCCTGCAATGAAAATATATAGAAAGATATTAGGTAAAAGATATTTTTGATGAATGAAACTAATTTAATGTCAAGTCATAATAGAAAAATTAGAAAGTAGAACATACTCTTAAACCAGCCATTGTGGTGCCATAGTTCTTGTAAAGTAGATTTGATAATTCAGAGATTTTGCTCTCCTCAATTCCAAGCTTCTCAACCATATAATCTGTAAATAAAAGATGAAGTAATCATATTAGAAATTTAATTCAAATGATTATTTTCTCTATATGCTAAAATGAGGGTATTTAAGGAAATTACCTTGAATATTTCTCAAGCATGAGGAGGCAATGCCAGAGCTAAAAGGGTATAAAGTATCATCAAGGTCTGCATTTAAAGGGATAAATTAGAACTTGATTTTTACTGCAAAATAGTAGCATATGATAAATATAACAATAAACCCACGAGGTAATATTACCAAAAAGAAGGCAATCAAATTTTGGCCTCTGAGATTGCCTGTACATGTCCTCGAATTCCATTTCGACCTATAAACATTTGAAATAGAACAAATTTTAGTTTCATCAGAGAAATTTTAACGGGTTTTAAGCTTTAATCAAACTTAAACCTATTGAAGCTCGATTGTTTTACATGATAGACAAAGTTTTAATCTTTCGAAACCAATTAATTTTTTGAGAGAAATTGGAGGGGGTTCAAACATCCCCCTTTCCAAAATTTGTTTCGAAACCAGTTATTTGGGGTATGATTATAATGAACAATCTTAAATTAGAACTCACAGATATCAGAGGAAGATGGACCTCAAATGCAATGTTGCAAATATAGAACGAGAAAGAGCTAATAAATCTAGGAATAAGAGAGAACAAGTGAAATGGCAATCTAGAGCTAAGGAGAAGAAATGAGAGGAAGTGGGGGGGAAGTAAAACGGAGAAGGAAGGTGGGTTTAAATAGGCGAAAATTGAGAGACGTTGTCGCTTGAAAATCAATTTGAGACAATTGTGGATAATTATACCGTGACCCCTCAAATTCCCCCCGACACTTCTATATAATTAATTAACAATTAATTAACATGTTAATTAACAAAAATATACTCCATTAACAATTAACTTATATTGATTAAGAATTGTTAATTAATATGTATTTTAATTATATATCCGTTAATAAAGTATTTTTTTATTAATTATCATGTTAATTAATTGTTAATTGATGATATATAAGATGTTAGGATAAATTTGAGAGGCACCATATATGGGATATGACTTCTTAAATTATTTCATTAATGCCATACTGAAATTGAATTATTGTTTGCTTATAGTGATTGGACAGTACAGTGTGAACATGATTATTAAAAGAATTATACATGTAGTTTTCGTAACGCAAAATGGATGTCTTAATGAGGTGACAAAAGAGAATTAATTGAGTTGATTAGTATTATTAATTGACTCAATTAGCGATTGAATTGATCGTTTAATTGAATTAACACGTCAATTAACATTTAATAATATTAATATATTATAAATTATTGACGTATCAATTAATATTTAATTTAGTCAATTAGAAATGATAATCAATTCAATTTGTCACTCATCAAGGATATTCGAATGAGTTCGAGTAGCCAAGTATATTTTCGCATTATTAAACTAAAGTAAACTATTTAAAATTGGGTTCTCTCCATTTCCTACCAAACTGGTGACATAATTTGTAGGGGCTTTTCAAAATCTCAAAGTAAAGCATTATACTAAAAATTAATAATAAATTAAAATAGTTTTATACATTTTCTAAATCTCGCGGATGTGATTTCCTCCCAACATGTTACCGTAGAGGTTGCATCTCAACCTGAATCTCGTCACAAGACGAAAAAGAAAGATAATAACAAAATCTAAATGTTAGCCAATTTTGTGACAGAGAAACAAAAACAGAATACTGAAGACAATGAATTAAAAAGCATAGTTTCGTAAATCACGTTTAACAAAAAATTTGGGACAGAGTTGATTTTTTTCATATCCATTCGACAAGAATATTTCTTATAAGAAGTTCAAACTTGTGATTATTCAAGATATCGAGAAATATCTTTTAAACATTATGAGAAAAAATAAACATAAAAGAACTATATTTATCATATTTACATCTGATTCGTGTCAAAGAATAAATAGAATAAAAATCAAACTGCCGAAAAGAAAAAGAAAATATGAGCTAAATTATTTTCTAAGACTCCAACCATTCAAAACATCAAGACAACATCATCATACAAATACAATTATGTTTTTTTTCTTTAATATCTGAATTTTGAACTTTGCAGTCAATAATATACTTGAAACGAACTTTGATCTTCAAATCTTCTTATAATTGAAGATATCTCCAGTTGTTTGTTAAATGGAGAGGATATCAAACGCACTTAGGCTTCCTGAGAGCTGTCCTGTTGTCACTAGGTCATTTGGTTTGTCTAGTAGCTTCTACATATAGATGCACCCCTTGGCTTCTGCAAATTTCAACTTTGCCCCTTATAAAATAATACTATTTAGTAGTCTGGGTGAATATTTTCTTGGAGAGGTTAGATACGAAGTCTCACATATTCTTGAAGCGTTAATCGAGACTGTTTTAATAAATTGATTAGATTAATTAATTTTCAAATAAATACTTAATTTAATTGATTCAATTAAAAAAATAATCAATATAATAAAATATTTTCGATTAACGAATTAAAAATATTTTATTGAGTTTGAGAAGCCACATATATTTTCCCTTTCTTCAATTACCTAACGATCAAATAAAAATATCTACATACAAAGTTTCAAAGTCCAACTTCAAATAATTTTGAAGGGTCAGCGAAACCCATAATCCAGTTAATTTAACACAAAAGATCATAATTTGTGAGAGATTTTGAGTTAAAATCACATCGACATCTATGAACGTAGAACAAACCAGTTTTCTCCTTTTATTCTTAAAAAAAAAATTGATTAGCAAACAATTTTGAAGTGATAAGCAAACAATCATAGTAAGGACGGTGAGATATACAATAAACTTGAGCAATAAGATCAAATTTTATTCTTCTATCACTGTTTCAAAGTTAAGATGACATTAAAACCAGTGATTAATTTGCACCGACCATAACAAATAAAGTTACCTTTAAACCGACTTAAAGACAAAAAGGAAAAAGATCCATAGAAATAAATATCCAACGATTTTTTTCTATTATTGAATGAAGAAGACATTTTGTCACATGTCTATTTTATTTGATGCAAATAGAATTTATTATTATTTATTTTAACGTGCACTCAACAATTTGATTTAAGTTATGGATTCATTAACGGTACAAGTTAAAATAAAATAATGCAAATTATTGAAATAAAAATGTCATGAGAATATTGTTGCACAAGTAAACAATCACATTATTCAAAATGACCATAGCCTTCGCACTACAATAATAATTGAAGGACCCCCAATATATATGATTTTTTTTTTGACAAGCAGCCTTTTGCAAAACCCAATTTGTTTTGTCCAAATTGCAAAAGCTTTCGCTGGGGGCTGGCAAAAGAAAATGTTATTTTGCATCTGGCAAAACAGCTAAAACTCTAATTTTAATTTTAATCTGAGGATTAAACAATTTTAACCTGAGTGCATGCAATCGTCTGAGGCCGAAGAGACACTGTGTACATGTGGACACGTCTTTTCACATTTGTGTCTTTCGTCAGAGGGTCTGACAAAAGAAAATGTAATAATTTCTGCAAGCGCCCCTCATCTTCTTCTTTCTTCCTTTTTTCTCCTCTTCTTCTATCAATCCGAGTTTTTCTCCTCTTCTTCTTTGTTCCTTTTTTCTTCTCTTCCAATCCGAGTTATTACAAGTGGAGTGTTCCAAACCGAGTATTCTTCCAAACTGATTCGAGTTTTTGTTCAAGAAATTTACAAATCGAGTTTCTTCAAAGATAAGAAGATGTTTCTTCTTAGTTTGGTACGTTATTTTGCTCTATTACAAATTTAAGTTTTTAATTTTCGATTAATTTGGTAATTTTAATCTACAAATCAAGTTTCATTATATAATTTTGTAATTTTTGGTTAAAAATAGGTTAATAATTTAGTTTTTTAATTTATGTTAACAATTTATGGTTGAAAAATAGGGTTTAGCATTTATTTCTGAAAATTTGGTATTTTTCGGTTAAAAATAGGTTAGTAAATTAGGTTTTAATTTAGGTTAATAATTTAGGTATAGTATTTATTTATATAAAAATAGGTCTATTCGTTAATAATTTTATTAATTTCGGAAAAATATTAGGTTAATAATTTAGGGTTGAAAAATATATTATTTCCTTTATATAATTATTATATTAATATATTATTTTATGTAAATATTATTTCCTTTATATGTACTTATTTTATTAATATATAATTTATATTAATTAATATATGCTTCTTATATATATAATTATTATTAATATATATGTTTTAATTATTATTATATTTCCAAAAATATTTTCAAAAATTAATATTAGTATATTAATCTTATAATCTTATTTATATTAATTAATATATTATTAGTATATTTTCACAAATTGTAATTAATATATTATTTTATTATATTGTTTTGCAACTTGTTTTGATGACGTTCGGGGGCTAGGGGTAGCGGTGAGGGATCAAGTCGCGGTGGCATCGAGGGTTCGAGTGGCGGTGACTACGTGTTCGGCCCCGGAGCTGGGATCGACGAGGAGGAGGAGGAGTAGGAGGAGGAGTATCCCATGTTTTACTTTCTAGGGGCGGTATTGTTTTCGGACCTTACTGACGATTGCGTGCATGTCATGTACTTGACGTTGATGGATGACATGGATGACATTGGTCAGTACAGTTAGGGGAGTGTGGTATTGACCGACTTGTATCGTTTTCTATGAAAGGTCATCGACCCGGGCAAGAAAGAGGTAGGCGGATGCGAGATGCTTCTTGCGATGTGGACGTATTCTTGATCTCTGGTTTATGTGTCGAAGATCACACCATTTCGGGATATTCGCGTCACCGACCCATTACCATTCGGTACCCGGTTCATCGGACGCAGGGATTACGTTGGCACGTCATCGAGAGGCACGATGGTTGCTGTGCGTGACTATTTTGACAGGTTTGATTTATATTTTCACATAAAAAATTATCTTGTTCAATTTTTATGATAGGTTAACTCATGATGAGATCAAGTGGTTGGTGTATGATGAGTTTCGCCAGAACCTCCTCCCCCCCCCCCCCCCCCCCCCCCCCACCCACCACCACCACCAATTTTATATTAAATATTTAATTTTATATTAAATATTTGCCATGAGGACGAGGCATTCACTTTCACCCGTGCCATCTCATTTGTTTTTGCTCAGGTAAATTTTATATTAAATATTTCCTTAATAATTTTAGCTTAACTTGCCAATTGTAACTGATGAGTCTTATTTATTCCTCTCAAGATATACCTTCGCCCCTTGTTCCCCCGAAGTGGATCCCCATGGGTTCATCAACAATGGGGGCATGTATTGGCCGGAGAAGAGTGTGACTCACATCCAGCGGTGGAATGAGGGAATGAAGAATCCCGTTATCCCTGGTGATCTATACGACATCGCGACGCATCAACTTTACATGGCCTGGTTTTGGGAGGACTATCGTCCAAGAGTACAGTCTTGGATCCAGTCCGAGATGCATCCGTCTGTACATTATAGACCTAGAGAGCCTACAGTAGTCGATGCGGTATGTTCATGTTTTTATTATAAATTATTATGTCCAAGAGTGCAGATGGTACGCGATGCAGGGGCGGAGATCTCTCCCGCCATTGAGGATGGCTTGTTTGTGTTTTAGATATGATGTTTGTGTTTTGTGATATGATATTATGTTTTTGCTTCTAGATATGATGTTTGTGTTTGGATTGAAGGAAATACAGTTTTGGATCAACGGTAAAAGTGTACGTATAAGGATATATGAACATGAATGTTCATGGGTTTGATTAAATGCATAATTGGATTATGCAAAGTTAAGTCACAAATATGAGTATAAAATGATTTTATACATATTCATTCCAGGGAGTGGTTCGTTCGAACTAACATTGGTGTTCGTTACAACGGACTACTACGAATGTAATTTGGAATTAACACAAATATGAGACAGAAGGTGGTTCGTTCGAACGAACCATGAGCAGGGACGGATCCAGGACCAATATATAGGGGGGCCGAATTTTATTGGGGGGGGGGGGATTAAAAAAAATTCAAAATATGTAGTTTAAGGATTTCGAACTTAAGATTTCACTCATCCCAAGCACATGTTTTATTACTACACTATTCTAGTCTTTGTGAAATATAGACAAATATACTATAATTATTATTACAGAAACCAATGAAATCACCTTCTTTCTTCGCTATTCTTTTCGTTTTCATTGGGGCACGCCACTGACCATAAGGGTGCGTTCGAACAGACCTCTTCGGGTATAAAATGGTTTTATATATACTCATGACAGAAAGCGGTTCGTTCGAACGAACTGTATGTTGCGTTCGAACGAACATGATGCTGGAAGTGTATATTGAATATACACAACTTTTAACCCAATCTTTATCCTATTTAGTATAAATATGATGTTTCTCTCTCCTCTATTCAGACAAGTTCAATCCAATCCAGTCAATCATTCTATCAAGTAGTTGAAAGAGTGCGACTAAAGAGAGAAAGGGAAAAGACGAGAAAAAGAATTTTAATCGAATAATCGAATCAAGCAAGTTCGTCGGTGCATCGTCTAGGCAGGTGCATCCGCGACCGAGGTGCTACGACTCACGGTGGATACGGGTAGAGGAGTTCGCACTTTGTGACTCTTCGTTTGTGATCAAACCGGAGAAGTAAACGAGTAAAAGACTGTGGAAGCGTGTGGACATGGGACGCACGAAGACAACTGGAGACGTGTCAAGACGGTGAGAGACGTGCGGTATGGGACACACGGGCTAGTCACCAACGTGACACCAGAGAAGAAAAGGATGTGAGCGATCAACCCTTCGTGTGTGATCAATTTCACACCGGTAATCGTCTATCCTTCTATGCATCGTACCCTCGAAAAAAAATCAATATGTACTCCATTGTATTTCCTCATGTAATCACAAGATAAATCTGTACCGCATTGTTAATTGGCTTCATTAGGGCTAACTTAAAATTATGCTATTTGTTTTTGTGTTCCTTTTATTTTATAAACTTTTGACTTATGCAATTTAATGTCTATCTATGGGTTTGTTTAAAAAAATATGCTCCATTTTATAACAATTTACGATTAACAAAGCTAATGCTACTAATAACTAACCAACTAATCACTATTTTTGTGTACTCCACATAATTTTATACCTTCAAAAATATCTAACTTTTTTGGAATTTATCAAAAATTTCCTCATTTTTAGATTGAATTTTTTTTTACTTCTGCAAAAATTAACTTTGACATTCTATCCAATTTTTTTTTTCTTTTGACAAAAATATCCTTATTAATTTTCTTTTAAACTTTTTTTATTCGATATAAATTAATAATACATAAATAAATAAAATATTTCGTAACTTGATATTTCACGTTATTATATTTAAAAATGATTTATGAGAATATTTTACAACTCGCTGGTTTATTTTATAAAAGTGAACAAGACATTTTGAACCATTGATTAAACCATGATAAACGATTGTGATTAACATAATCTCCCACTACCTCCCCATCCAAGCATTTCTAACCATTGATAGATAGTTGTGTCATTTTTTTTGTCTATTTTTTGTCCATGAATTCGGCCCAATATATATATATGAGGGAGGCTAACATACTTAATTAAGTACAAAAGTTTTAGTAATTAATGTTTTTTAACCATTGAATTATATATATATATATATATATATATATATATATATATATATATATATATATATATATATATATATAATTTTTATTAAAAAAAATACTAGTTCATATTATATTTTAAATTTTTTTACATAAAATTTTATAATATATATATATTAAAAAATATCAATAAGGGTATTTCGGTCCGAAAAAAGAAATTTTGGATAGAATGTTAATGTTAACTTTATAGGGACAAAAGAAATTCAACTGGATTTCTAGGAAATTTTTGAAGTAATCTAAAAATTAGAGGGTTTTGATAAAGATGCCATTTACCCTACCTCCAGAACCACCACCACATTCTCCATATCCTAATTAACACACTTAATTAACTGGTAATTAACAAGAATTTTTTTCGATTAATAATTAATTAATATTAATCATTAACTATTAATTTATATGTATGTTAAAAATATATTAATTAACTGTTAATCGAGAAAACTATTGTTAATTATCAGTTAATTAAGTGTGTTAATTAGGATATGGAGGATGTGGTGGTGGGTTCTGGGGGTTAGATAGAAATTTCTTTTTGATAAATCACAAAAAAAAGTTAGGAGGTTTTTGACGAATTCTATTTTTTTTTAGAATAAACTGAGAAGATTCAGTTATCATTCCTCCACCGATGTCAATGTTACTTGAATCTATAATTTTTCACAATATATGTTTTTTCGTGTATCGCACTCAACTAATTGGATTATGAACTCATTGTTCATAATTTATCTTTTATATTTATAATACCAAAAAAATAAGTAAAAATATTAGTACGTACACGAAATATATTAGTGAATTGTGTAGTAACAAATATTTATTGTTCCTAATACGACCACAACCACTGTTTTTAACCAAAGGCAAGTCCCAGAACATCTATAGTGATCTCAAGACTCGGATTAAAGTCTAAACTTGAGAAAACATATATAACTCAAGCAGTGGTGACTGTTGAAGCCTACAGATAAACAATAAACATGTCTTATTATGTCTTAGGTAGAGATGGCTGGCAATCGGACAACTAAAGATTTGTCAGAATTCAGAATACAGAGAGGCCTTAAGGGGTCTATTCTCCATTTTCACTTTCTTCATTTTCTTTTTCTGTTTAGACATATTATCGTATATAATAAATAGTATCGTTTTCGAGGATCGGGACATTTCGATTTGCGAGTTATTGTGATTGCAGATTGTTCCACTTGCAGGTAATTCGGTTCGAGTCATTTCGATTTTCGAGTCATACGATTTTGGATTGTTTCGGTTCCTTGTCATTCTTATTTTTGGGTCGTTCAGATTTTTGGAAAAAAAATGTTTGGATCATTCGAGTTTCCGAAAATTTGGTTTTCCAGTTATTCAGGTTTCGAGTCATTCGGTCTCTAGACATTAGATTTTTTGGTTAATCGAATTTCGTGAAATTTGATTTTCGAGCTATTGGTTTCCAGAACATTCCGTTTTCGGATTATTCCGATACGAATCAATTCAAAATTTGAATAAATCTGTATATAATTTTGATCATTTGAATTTGAATGATTTCTATTTTTATTTGAATCATTTAGTTTTTACTTCGGATAATATATCTAGAAATATCTTTTGCAGTGTCAACGTGCCCATTCAGCATTATTATGTACAAAATATCATATTGAAAATACAAAACATGTGGAGTATTAGGAAGGTTGTCATAATCAAGATTTCACCTTCAATCGTTTAGGGGTCGAATCGAATCGGATTGTAAAATCGTATTTTGAATCATAAAAATTATATGAAATGAACATTAACTAGAAAACTAATCTAATAAACACAATCTTTTAAATAAAAAGATGTAACTGAATTGAAGAATATACTTTTTCATTTGAATAATTATAATTTTATACAATACATTATAAATAGACAAAAAATGAATTATTCATAAAAGTAAAGATATTTCTAGATATATTTTTGTGTTTATATTTTTGTGTCTATTAATATACACAAAAATAAGTTAAGTAAAGATAAAATAAAAGATCTGTGAAAACAAACAAGTTATTTTATTCTTGCAATATTAGCTTATATTGTAATATGTCGACATTTTATTTTGTATTCCAAGTTACTTAATTAGACATGGGGTCATAATCGTCTTGGAGATTAAATATTTTGTGAGTCATGACATTGGAATTGTAAAATCGTAAATATATGACACTCTACAAAATTCTACGCTTTGAATCAGGATTCTATCAGGATTCTACCAAATTAAGATTTTATGTCCGACTCAAATCGTTTTGTCAAGTTAGAATCGTAGAATCGTGAAATTCTAAGACTTGAATAAATTTTTTGACAACTATGTTACAAGTCATTTGGATGACTGGCAATTTGAGCTTCGGGCCAGCTTCGGGTTATTTGGATTTCGGATCATTCGGGTATTTCGAATTTCGGGTAATTCGATTTCTATTCGGTTTCGGGTCGTTGATTTTTCAACAATTTCGGTTCATTTTGGACCGGGTTCGATTCGGTATTGACCTTATCAATTAACAATTTATTGACGGGTTTTTTTATTGGGATTTGCATCAGAGTCAGACCGAATATTTGTTAGGTTATTATTCTCCTAACCTATGGAGTAAGATATTCATTTTTTATCATGCTCATTGCATAATAAGCTTTCTTGAAAAGCATTGGCGCACGTGTAAACGAGTTGCATCGAGTTGGGTTCAGGTTCGGATGTTTTTTTACGTCCGGGTCACATTTTTTTTTTTTTTTTTTGAAGGAATACCGATAGGTATTCGAACTTGTATTAAAACTTAAAGAGTTTTACACAGCCTTAAATAAAAGAAAAAACATAAGAAACGAAAATTGTAAACTTCATTGGAGATTATCGTAGCGCCCAGCTCTCGTTGCTTTTATCCTACTCCTCTTTTCTTGTCCAACACCATCCATGTGTTTGCTTCTATTACCGCCTTTTGTGCCGTTGCCTGTGGTAGTTTGAATTTATCGTTGAAGATCCTATTATTTCTTTCGAGCCAGATTTGCCAAGTTATAGAGGCCCATAGCTTGTCCCAGCTCGATCTCTCGTTGATTTCCAGTCGTTTCCTATTAGTTAGCCATATTTGTTGTTGAGCTGGAAGGAGGGACCTTTTTATCGGAGCATTTGTTAGCCCTTCCGCAATCTTCCACACCTCGGTGGTATAAGCGCAGTTTGTAAACATATGATTAGCTGTTTCTGCTTGCTTAAGGCACAGGGTACATCGATTCGGGATTTGCCATCCTTTTATGATTAACATATCATATGTATTTATTTTTTCATGTAGGGCTAACCACAAAAAGATCTTTATTTTCGGCGGGATTTTTAGTTTCCATAAATAGCCTTGCCAGAGACATCTCATGCCCGGGTTGATTAGGATAGAGTATGCCGATGCCGATGAGAAAGTTTCCATTGCTGACCATTTCCACGTGATTATATCATCCTCGGACTTATTTATGGCCGCTTGGTATATGGGTATTAGTTTGCACAACTCTTTTATGAAAAAAGATTGGTTTGATATTGGTATTTGTATGATTTGCGATGTGTTAGTTATACCGTATACCTCGAGTAGGCATTATTTCCATAAATAAGTTTCCGTTTGGTCTATGACCCATAGATGCTTTAGGAGAAGAGCCTCATTCTTCGTTTGAAGGTTTTGTATGCCTAGCCCTCCATTCTCTTTTGGTAGGCACACTTTTTCCCAATTAATTAGACAATTCGCGGCCCCGCACCTGTCGTTTCCTTTCCAAAGAAAGGCCCGTAAGACTTTGTTTATCTCGTCCGGGTCACATTTAACCGGCTCTATTCTTGTGAAAGCCTAATATGAGTAAAAATATTTTATTGATTGTAGTTTTGTGGTAGTTTAACTGGTAGCATTGTGGAGGGGACCTTTTTATATATATTTGGTCTCTAAAAATGGCCAAAAGATGAGCCAAAATTCAAATAATTGAGAGTGAGAAGATTGGTTGAATTTTGCTAATTCAAGCACTGCTAGCTGGAAGCCAGTTTGGAGACAGTACCGAGTACAATTGTTATTTTTGTGCAATATATTGATAAAAGATTACTTGTTGCTCAAACTATCTTAAGATTACTTGTTGCTCATGACTATCTTCTGTATTCATTTATATTCTCTTGATTTAACCCAATTATTGCTTAATTTTTATGATGGTATTTATGTTTCTATGTGACCACCGAAAATAATAACTTCTCTCTCTTCCTTTTATTTTCTCCCGAGTAACCTTGTTTATGAAAAAAATGGTAAATCACAGGGTACATTTGTATTATTAAAAATAAAATGAACTGATAAGTAATATTTCACTCTAGCCTTTTTCACCACAAAAAAGTGGAAAATATCTAATAATTAATACCATAATCATAGATACTTTCAAATGATTAAGGCTCATAATTATTAAATAATTAATACCATAAATTTAAGAAACATTTGGAATCATGGGTCCATTAAATATGGATATGTCCAGTAAGAATATGCCACTTCATCTATTTTGCTTACCTGGCTTATTATCATTGGTATGGCCCATCGTGGGCCCACTCATCATATGAATATTTTTGAGAATTCATTGTTTTCTATGGTTGTAGTACATACATCAATAGTACCTTCTGAGTTACGGACTAATCATGCAAGGAGCATTGCCTTGCTGTATACCAATAATCATTGCTATTTGGGAGTAATACATAAGGGCTCACTTTTATTGTCCTTTCTATTTATTTCCTTTCAATAAAAGTGCATTGAATACTTGGTATATATCTACATACATCAAATCAAATTAATATTTATATGAGTTGCAGCGTGACTAAACATTAAGCATTAGACATACAAAAAACATATGTGAAAATTTATAAATTTAATCTTATTAACATTAATTAAAAGATTGATGAAAGACATACGAGATTTCTTCGTTTATTTTCAAAAAAAAATAAAAACATCAAATTTATTCTTCCTCTGAAGTTGTATATATCAAATAGATTACTCTGACAATCTAAAACCCGATTTCTATCGAAGTCATTTGAAACTAACTTATATGATAATTTTGACATAATTCTTGTAAAATTGTTTTGATTATTCACATGTCTCTCGATCCATTCATGATTCACAAGATTCGTGTCTTTTACTCCCTATATAACTCGCATTCTCGACTTCAATTTACAAAAAGAGAGCGTAGAGCTGAAGCGGAGGTAAAGATTACAAGGGTATTTTGATACATTTAGTTTATATTTACTTAATCAGTTATATGTTTTCAGTGGGTAGATTTGGTATATATTTAATTTTGAAACGGTAAGTTTCTCAATTTTTTTAGTTTTGAAAAGATGAATCAATTGCTATTTAGGTTGATGATAGAACCTCTAACTCAATTTTTTTAGTTTAGAAAAGATGAATCAATTTTTTTAGTTTTTAGTATTTTGATTATTGGACGGTTCACGATAGAACCTCTAACTCATGATTAAGCAATATATCATTTTCTTGGGTAATACTAATTGAATACAATAGTAGCTACGTAAGTTCCAATTAACACATTATTCTGTGCATGTGGTATATTAATTAAACCAATGATGTGATGTTTATATGCTAATAATAACAATAATCTGACCAAATATTTGTGCCAGATTTCTGTACCTTATTAGTTGTATAGCTATAGCCTACTGGTACTTAGCTGGCACTTGATATTTTGCAATAATTCCATTTTTCGCGGAGTCATTGTAATTCTCAAGGTCAAAATGAGAAAAATATGTCCGTTTATATAATTTTAAAATAGAACATCAAATCAACAGAAGAAAATTATCGTTGTATCCTTGTCAAAATTAAAAAGGAGCATTTGTGCATGTAATCTTTTTTTTGAATCAAAATTCAAAAAATAATTCATTTTCTGAAAATATTTCAAAAATAACTTTTTTTTGATAATATTCCAAAAATAATCCATAACGGGCTTTTAAATCCAACCAATTCAAATCCAGAATTTTAATTGAAAATATGATACATTTTCCCAAATTTCACCATAACATCATTTATGATCTAATTAATACATTTAATTAAAATGATAACTAATATATGTTGGCTGTTAGCTTAATACATAATTAATATTTATTCGAATTCATAAATTTGAATAAATTTTAATGAATATTTAATTATATTTTTTAATTATCACGTTAATTTGAATTAATTACGTAGTAAGTTAACAGCTAACATGCACCAAACTTTTTTGGATATTGTAAAAAAACTCTTATCTTTTTGGAAACTCCAAAAAAAAAAAAATCTTCTACCAAATTTTTATTTTCAAATACCTCCTTATAGGAGCTAAAACTAACCATTGATGGTGTTAAATTTTTTTGACCAAAATACCCTTCTATTTACATATGTAGTAATGAAAAAAGTATTTTTTTTAATTTTAAAAAATTTCTAAAAAAATGAGCATATAGTAATTAAAAAATATATTATATGTTATATTTATATAATTTTAATATTACATACATTATATATATTTTTTCCTGAAAAACAAAAATATAATAATAATAATTTGAACAACAATATTAAAAGAATAGCTTGCAAATATTTGAAAAATAAAATATCACGAAACTATTAAAAAATACATAAAATGAGAATGAAAATTTAATAAATTCAACAGTCGCGCAAAGAAATTTTACATATTAAAAAAAGTCCAAACATTGTACATTCTATTTTATGGAATTATTTTTGACATGTAGCCTTTTCAAAATCCCGATTTTCAGGTCCAGAGAGTCTGACGAAAGTGTTTAACCATGATTTTTGCTCGTTAACCTGAAAAAGTTAATTAATCCACTTTCGCCAAGCCTTCTGGCGAAAGAGGGAAATATTTTTTTTTATTTTTATAGTTGTTTTCATTTTAATGTAGCAATATTTTTTTGCATTTCCGTCAGTCATGCTGCCGAAAGTGCAAGTTGCAGCACCTGTACAGAGACTTTTTTATAAGATTTTAGGGACCCGTATGTAAATCGGTCATTACTTTTTTACTGATATGTCCATATTGAATTATGTTTATTTTCATAGATTTTGTATTATGTGTTAATGATTGTGCGAAATTGTGCATGTTTATCTTGTATTTCCAATTTATTTATATTTTTGAATTAATTATAGATTTATATGAAAAATTAGCATTATGAGTTTTTTTGTGATGTTTAAAATTGTATACAAATTGTTTTTGTATTATTTACCTGTTTCTGCATCTTTTTCATGTTGGGAAATTTGTCTGTTTAAAAAATTTGATGGCACGAATATGATTTAATATTTCAAATATTAATATATAGATATATAATTTAATTCAAATCCGACGATCAATATAATATGGTGGCGCTATTGCAAGAGCCAACATGACTAAATTGAGAACGATTTTAATTTTGTTTTATCAAATGACCGTTATACCCAAATAAATGATGAATTGATGATTGCCATTTCTTACATTTATCTATTCGATTATCAATTTTCATAAATCATGCAAATAAAATCTTTCATATGTATAAAATATTTTTATTCTTAATTTTTTCAATCAATAAAAAATAATTAAATTGTAACATGTCATATATATTTAAATATGAAAATTAATATGTATTGATTATATTTGTTTTTTTTCTTCATAATATTAGAAAAATAACGTTTGCATTATTCATGAAAAATATAAATAATAGTATATAAATATAATAAATATCACTCACGCTCTCAATTTAACTATGTTAGTTCTTGCAATAACGTCACCCGTATAATATTTGTTTACTTTGGATTGATTCCGGATGATAGAAAAATATATATTCGCTGTATCCACCATTTTTTTTATATAGACAAAAATAATCCGTCAAATTATGTAAATAAATGTGTTCGGCCTCCGTTTCATAATCTGAGCTGACCAAACCAACACAATCCATCTTAATTATATTTTGCAAACTATTTCCAACTAGTGCACAATATATTCATTGTAATTTATTCTAACTAGATATTTGTTATTGGTCCCTTCGGGCGAACATCTTTATCGAAGAAGAACTAAAACCACAGTATATTTTTTTATTAAATTTAGGAATATATTAGAGTATGTCCTAAATCTTAGAACTATTATCATTCCAAAAAAAAAATCTTAGAACTATTTTATTGCTTAAGCAACCTATCATTTTCTTGTGAAACTATTATCAAAAAAAAAAACGAGTAAATGGAGAAGGCTCGGTGGTCCTCCATCCATTGGTGCCAATGAGACTCGAACACACAACCTCTCACAACAAATTATTTATTGTGTCTCACACCCAACCACTGGGCCACGAGCCCATTGGCAGCGTGAAACTATTATCACATTCAATACAAGCCGAATATAGTTTTCAAAACATTTTATTTGGTCGAGCAAGTTATATGCTATGTCCTGCAAATTATATATATTTAACACTATAAATGATGTTGATGTTTATATATATCCTAATGATAACTTGACCAAAAATTTAGCTCAATTTTGATGATTCCAAAAATCAATTCTTCACGGATTATTCGGAAATTTCAAGTTGAAAATTCATTCCCCCCCCCCCCCCCCCCCCCCCCCCCCCCCCCCCCCCCACACACACACACACACACACACACCACCCACCCACCACTATTCACGATATGGGAAGGGGGGGGGGCTAATTCAAATCTCCCAAATTTGTACCCCCATTTCAATTAATTGTTAATTGAAATTATTAATTATGTTGATGACTAATACAATTGTATTAACTATTAATTACATTTGAATTAACCGTTAATTCATAGCACGATTAACCGTCAATTGAAATGGAAGATACAAATTGGAAATGAATATTAAATCCATATCCCACTATTCACCATATCGTGAATAGTAGGGGAATCTCATGAGCATAGTAAAATTTCCCTTAAAAAAATACAGCACACAATATAACTGTAATGTTCTCCCTTTATAAAATATTAATTACCCATAACTTGGCCGACTTTTAAACTGAAAACTAATATATGCGAACTATTCAGATTTTTAAGTTTTTGCACAAATTTGGAAATTGAAGGTTATTATGTGTCGAATTATTCCTACTTTAGATTTTCTTAATATTACAACGAAATTTAAATTGTCATAACAAAGCGTCAAATCCCATATATTTGTTAATTATCATATATATTAATTAATTAAATTGTCAATTTTGTAAGAATTTATATAATTAATTGTTAATTGGAGTGTGTATATTGGACTGCTAAATAAATATAACTCAACTATTAATTCAAATTTTGGTTAATTGAGTGAAAATTTTGAGAGCAAAGTTGGGTCACGGATTAACACGTCCTTAACATCATGCTACTTCATAAAAATCTGAATTTTTCGATGTAACCCATCTTTTATTTATATATATAAAACCCTTAAGGCATAGCACTTTGCTAGCCTTAATTCAAAAAAAAAAACATCATGCTACTCCAATCAACAAATGTGACGAAAATTTCGGGATCAGCATAAAATTTCTCTTTTATAAAATAAAAAGAAAACACACCCACGACTTATGGGAACATACAAAATCATTCAAACAAACGTCAAATCCCATTCACATAATACAAAACATCATGTCCATACAAAACATTCAAGCAAAAGCAAATCAAAGATTATCAAGGTACTTGCCTCATAATCATCTGAATCCCATATCGTCATCCGAATCCGAATCGCTACTTAGTGATAATAGATAATTGCTTCAAAGCTTTAAATGATATGTTGTTCCAATCCACACAAAGATCACAATGATATAGAGTAAGGCTTTCCAGGACTGGGCACCCAGGAAGAAGCATTTCCATGTAATTATCATTAAGAGACCCATAGCCAAAATAAAGCGTTTTTAGTCTGGGAAGGTGGACTTTGTCTGATTTAAATTTAATTTGCTCTCCGTCTTCAAAAAAAAAAAAATTAATTTGCTCTCCACAATAAATATCACAATTGTATAGAGTAAGGCTTTCCAGAACTGGGCACCCAGAGAGAATCATTTCCATGTAATTATTGTTAAGAGATACATAACCAAAATAAAGCGTCTTTAGCCTGGGAAGGTGGACTTTGTCTGGTGATTTAAATTCAATATACTCTCCATAAAATTTCAATTGAACATCCTCGAGTGATTCACATGTAAAGATGCCATCAGGCAAGTGAAAATCGTCATATCCAGATAACTCTATTTCAAGTTTCTTAATATTATGTTTTAATGCGTAAAGAATCCATGTTTTGATGGAAGATGTTGAAATTGGTGGCCCTTCAAATTCACACACCTCATCATCCAAAGAAAAACAACTCCCTTTTATAAAGTAATCCTCTTTTTCGGGACAGATTCTAAAAGTGTGCAGGTCCGTGGCATCATCACGGCGACACAAAAAGGTGCTTACAAAATTCTCGAATTTACTCACGGCTGCCTCTGCCAAAGTTTCATTGTCGTTTTCTCCATCTTTGAATACAAAATTATATTCGAAGTCTAAACATGGTACGGATGCCCATAGGTGACGCCATCTCTTTGATAATAAACACGTCTGAATTACCTCCTCTGCCTTCAGCCTTGACAAAATATCCGTAAGCAGGGAATCATGCAATTGGCTTAGCCAGTCAATCCCTTCGTCGTTCGATATTTCAGGATTAATGGCAGTTCCCTTCTCTTCATCCATCATACGAGCATTGACTCGAAAACCAAATATGCCCCAATTCCAACAATGGCTACAAAAAAAAAAGAGTTAGAAAGACAGTATGATCAGGTAGAATTATATGAGCTCTTAAATATTTGTATACTCATCAATGAAAAGAATTCTCGATTAATTAGATACTTACTGCCGTTTCTAAAACTCTCACTTTTAGAATCAAAATAGAGGCGATTGATATGTAATTGAGACTTGAAGGGGGATCGGATATGGGTCTTTATAAACTCTTGAACTGAAATGTCGATATATCTAATTGATATATTCACTGCATCCACCATTTGTTTTTTTTTTATATCGACAAAAATAATTCGTCAAATCATGTAATTAAATGTGTTGCTCCTTATTATAATCTGAGCTGACCAAGCCAACACAATTCATCTTATTTATATTTTGCAAAATGTTTCCAACTAGGGCATAATATATTCATTGTGATTTATTCTAACAAGAAATTTTTTATTGCTCAGCTTCGGAGGAACATCTTTATCGAAGAAGAATTAAAACTACATAATATTTTTTCTGAAATTTAGGAATATATTAGTATGTCCTAAATCTTAGAACTATTTCATTGATTAAGCAACCTATCATTTTCCTGTGGAACTCTTATGAAATTCAATAGAAGCCAAATATAGTTTCCAAAACATTTTATTTCGTCTTATATGCTATACAGGTAGGGATGTAAATGGTGCGGGTAATGCCCGACCCGACCCGAACCGGATCCGTCTAAATATCCGGATCCGAATAAAATTATCCGGATCCGAGCGGATCCGGATACTATCCGGATCCGTTTTTTCGGATCCGGATCCAGAACAAAAAATACGGTCGGATCCGGATCCGGATCCGGATCCGAATAATTACCCGGATCCGAATAGCAATGCAAAACGGGTACCCGTTTTTTCAAATTCATTACCATTTTTAATATATTAATTTTTTAAATTATTAAACATCTTTCTCTCTCTTTTTCTTCACCTCACATCACATCACTTTTTCTTCACCTCACATCACTTTCTCTCTCTCTCTCTCTCTCTCTCTCTCTCTCTCTCTCTCCGTTTAATATAAGAATTTCCTTTAATATAAGAATTAAATTAAAATTTAAGAAATATATTTTGAATTGATTAATTAAAATATAATATTGTATACATTATAAATTATTAGTATCCGTATTCGCGCGACATAAATTATTAGTCAAACTCACGTTTTCATCATTTCGACCAAATTACTCTATTATATTCGACAAATGTTTGAATTTAGTAAAGTATAATTATATTATTTATTACTTAAGTATTATCATAATTGTATCATAAATATTTTGGTTATAAAAAAATAATTAATTACATATACAATAAATGTCTGAACTATCCGAATATTATCCGGATCCGTATCCGTATCCGACGATATCCGAACCGTATCCGTATCCGTTTAATATCCGAACCGTATCCGGATCCGACACTATCCGGATCCGGATCCGGATCCGACAAAAAATACGGATCCGGATCTGGTATGACCACTATCCGAACCGGATCCGAACCGTTTACACCCCTATATACAGGTTCCAAAACATTTCTATTTTTGTTTTGTTTTTGAAAGAGTAGTTTCTTTATGATATATTAAAGCTAGTTTAATACATTGTTCAATTTTTACACAAAAGATGTAAAAATCCTAATACGTAAACCTTAACCCTCTATTATATTACATAAACCTTAGAGGAAAAAAAAATCCCGAAAGTTTTGGATAATTTGTGGCGCTTCGCCCGTCACAGAGATTGAAATGGACCGGCCCCCTTTTTTCAATACACATGGCCCCCTTAAATGAAGAGTTTGCCTTCACTTCCGTTCGAACGGTGTGTGCCCTCCGTTCGCACGCATCTGCCGTCAAAGTAAAAATTAGTTGTTGCAGTGATCATTTGAATCCACGTCTTTGTTCGAACGAAACCGCCTTCCGTTCGAACGTAAGTATGTCTGTCTTGAACTCTTGTTTTGGTATTCCTTCCGTTCAAATCCTTCCGTTTGACCCCCTCGTCCGAACTTTGTACTTCCGTTCGAACGGAAGTCCGTTCCGTTGGAACGCAAGTTATTCTGTCACGAGCTTCGTTTTTCCAGCTTTGTCTTCAGTTCGAACCCGGATCGTTTGGTTCGAATGGAGTTTGTGTTTCCATTTGAACGGATGGGTGACTTCGTTGAAACGAAACTTTTCGCTGATTTTGTCTTTGGAATTCCCTCCTATAAACAGTTAAGGTAATTTGTTCCTTTCGAACGGAGGTTTGTTTTATTGGAACGAAAGTTGGTTTGTCTTGTGGTTGAATTTGCATATTTCTTCCGTTCGAACTGGAACGTTCAATTCGAACGTAGTATGTGGGTTCGTTCGAACGGATTGATGGCTTCGTTCGAACGGACCTCCTTTTGAGTTTGTGTTGCAAAAATCCCCCAAGACAGGAATGCTTCCGTTCGAACGCAGGTGTGTAACTTTGCTTCCATTCGAACGGAAGTTTGTCTATCTTCCGCTTTATTTGCCGATGTTTAACATCCACACAGTTGTTGTAGAACCTTTTTAAACTCGTGACACAAATTTGCATATATATTAATAGGATCAAGGATTAATAAAGAGCGATTTCAATTTTTTTTTATCAAATGATCATTATGTCCTTATTAATGATGTTTAATATTCATTATATTTCTCAATTATTTTATTATCTTTTATAAATGTATATTAGTTTGAGAAATATCAAAATAACATGTCTCCTCATGAAATAATAATAATAATAATAATAATACAATGACGACGTTTTTTATAAATTCGAAGACTAAATGATCATTTTTCGGAAGAAGATTTAAGATTATTGACCTCAATAAGAAAAAAATATATATGAATAATTTGACTTATTTATGTTTTTATATTTATTATATTTGATTCTTTGTAATATTAAGAAAAATATTTTTGCTTGATTGATGGAAGATAATATTAATAAATGAGTATAACGGTCATTTGTAAGAAAAAAAATTCAAATTGATTTTAATTAAGCCATATTATCTCTTGCGATAGCACCACTCTTTTAGTATTTAAAATTTGTTTGTTTGATTTTATTTACTTATTCAGAGAGGACACGTAATGTGAGGCATTTATTGCTATAGGTTTGAAAACTTATGGGTATTATGTAATATGCGGAAATGATTGTGATTTTTTTATTTTATTTATATGTTTAGGATAAAGAAGTGTACTATATTTATTTTGTGAAACGATAATTAAACGGGTTAATTTTTGAAATAGCCCTCGGGTCGCTAAAACCCGGATCCGACCTATGAATGCAAGGCGCTTGACGAAATTCCCATGCAGGTAAAATTAGTCGGTATTGCACAATTTCCCTTACGAAACAAGCATTGAAATCCATTCATATAATACAAAACATAATGCCCACGCAAAACATTCGAACAAATCCAAATCATAGATAATGTCGAGGGGAGCCGGGGGGCGGCAGATGCAGAGCTAGATAGATGATTATTCATGCACACATTCAGACTAGGATCGAAATGCTTAAAAAGGCTCGTACTTTGTGAGCATAATTTGGAGCCCCTCTATTTTTACTGTGCTATGTGAAATAAGTTGGACCAGCAGATCCGCATCGGATAGTTTGCAATCGTACCTAACATCTGCCAGCTTGAGGTGATCGCAACTGAACTTTTCAATGTGATCCAGATTTCGACCGTCGTCATATTCTTCAATATGTCTACTGATCTGGAAAGGTAAAAGTAAAAATACAGTAGTAGAATTACATAAGCTACAAGCCAATACAATTAAATTGATACTGATTATAAAACCTAAAATGAGTAATTATAAAAAAAAAAAATTGAAGGAGGAGTAATTATAAATTAATTAAGTACCTTACAGCTTGACCAGGTGGTGTGCCATAAAGTTAAAAATTCCAAATTAGGGCAATGATTAAGTAATGTGCATAATTGATCGAAACAACAGGACATGCAACCCTGACCAAGAGACAACGTCTTCAGGTTGAGAAATGTTGGGCATTTCGGCAATTCTGTTTCTAATATTTCCTAAAGAAGTGTGCGATGGTAAATCAATTCTCGCATAAAAATTTGTACAAATCCTAAATTAAAATGGGGTTGGCACTATGTGTCAATTAGTATCTCAGATTTGTATACAAATTTGATTCTTCTGCGATGGAAATTTGAAGGATGGAAGATACATACCTTCATGTAATCCCTGTGGAACATCTCGAGAGTCTCCACACCTGGAAAACCACTAAGAAGTTCACAATTGTAGCTCGTGCGTGCTTCTTCTTCTGCAACTTCACCTTTAATAAACCAAGATTTATCATAATCGGTCGAGACTGTTGCCTTAGTAACCTTAGACATATCTTTCAGTTTAATCGCATCCTCTATTTCTAAAGAAATAAAAAAATATTCAAGTTGAGGAGCAGAAATAGAAAAACATGGCGTAGTTATTTTCCTTCTAAAGCTACAACGACTCCTAATAAATAATCGCTTCAAAGTTTGGAATGAAATATTGTTCATCTCAAAATTGCAATTACTCAGGGTAAGGCTTTCCAGACCGGGACACCCAGAGAGAAGCATTTCCATGTAATTACTATTAAGAGATACAAAGCCTAAATGAAGCGTTTTTAGTCTAGGAAGTTTGATTTTGTCTGATTTAATTTTCCCTCCATCAATTTTCAATTTAACATCCTCGAGTGATTCGCATGTAAAGATGCCGTCAGACAGGCGAACACGGTCATATCCACATAACTTTATTTCAAGTTTCTTAATATTATGTTTTAATGCGTAAAGGGTCCATGTTTTGATGGAAGATGCTGATATTGAAGGCTCTTCAATTTTATAGCCGCCAAAAATGAAGTTGATCCCTTTTTCGTGGCAGAACCTAAAACTGTGCAGGTCCGTGGCATTAGCACGGAGACGCAAAAAGGTGCTAACAAAATGCTCGAATTTACTCGCGGCTGCCTCTACCGAGGTTTCTCTGTCTTTATATTTATATTCGAAGTCTAAACACGGTACGGAGGCCCATAGGTGACGCCATCTCTTTGATAATAAACACGTCTGAATTACCTCCTCTGCCTTCAACCTTGACAAAATATCCGTAAGCAGGGAATCATGCAATTGGCTTAGCCAGTCAATCTCTTTGTTCATCGTACGAGGATTTACTCGAAAACCAAATATGCCCCAATTCCAACAAGGGCTACCAAAAAAAAATTTAAAAATAAGAAAGACAGTACGATTCAGGTAGAATTATATGAGCTCTTAAATATTTGTATACTCATTAATCGAAAGAATGCTCGATTAGTTAGATACTTACTGCCGTAGGATCAAAATAGAGGTGATTGATATGTAATTGAGACTTGAAGGGGGATGGGATATGGGTCTTTTATAATCTCTTGAACTGAAATGTCGATATCTAATTCAAATCGGACGACCAATATGAAATGTCAATATCTAGTAGGAAAGGATAGTTTGCAAACTGTTTTCAACTAGTGCATAATATATTCGTTGTGATTATTTATTCTAACTAGAGATTTTTTATTGTTCTGCTTCGGATGAACATCTTTATCGAAGAAGAATTAAAACTACTTAATATTTTTTTATTAAATTTAGAAATATATTAGTATGTCCTAAATCTTAGAATTAATTAATTGATTAAGCAGCCTATCAATTTCTTGTGAAACTCTTATTAAATTCAATACAAACCAAATATAGTTTCCAAAACATTTTATTTCGTCCCGCAAGTTATATGATATACTGGTTCCATAACATTTCTACATCGTTTTGTATATTTAACACTATAAATGATGTTGATGTTTATATCCTAATGATACCTTGACCAAAAATTTAGCTAAATTTTGATAATTCCATAATCAATTCTTCAAGGATTTATTGAAAAATTCAAGTTGAAAAATGAGAAAAGTAGGAGCAGTATTAAACAAATCCAATACACAACATAACCCAAATCATCTCCCTTTGATAGAATATTAATTACACATAACTTGGCGGGAATTTTTAAACTGAAAACTAATATATACGAACTATTCAAATTTTAAGGTTTTGCACAAACATGGAAATTGAAGGCTATTATGTGCCCAAATATTCCTAATTTAAATTTTCTTATTGTAACTACGGAAATTAAGACTCATACGACATACACATATCTAGATTGTGTTTTCATAAAAACTCTGAATGGAAGGCTAATTACATTCAAAATATTCAGATTTTATGTTTACTCCAAATTGACGACTAATACACGTGAAATATTGTGATTTGAAGTTCACAGTATAATTTTGAAATTGAAGGATAATTAATACACATAAAATACTATGATTTTATGGTCGAACCCGAAAATTGAAGGCTAATACAACTCAAATGATCTAATTTTATGTTTTCGAAAAAACTTCGAATTAGAGAAATATTCAGATTCAATATTTTCCAAAAAACAAAAAAAAAAAACTAAAAGGTTGAAGGCTAATAATACACGTGAATGTTCAGATTTTATTTTCCGCAAAAACTTAGAAAATAAACGTTTGTACTGCGAACATCTTTATCGAAGAAGGATTAAAACTACGTAATATTTTTTTTTCTTAAACCTAGGAATATAAGAATATGTCCTAACATGTTTGAATAGAACCTTAAATTCATGATTAAGCAACCTATCATTTTATTGAAAAATTCAAGTTGAAAAATGAGAAAAGTAAGAGCAATATTTAAACAAATCCAAAACACAACATAAATCAAATAAAAGTTTACACAGTAAAATTCCAAATCAATATCTCTTTGTTAGAATATTAATTACACATAACCCAAATCAATAAATCAACCAATAATAAAATAAAAGAATAACCAACTCAAGATATCCAATCTATTTATTAACTAACTAACATATTAAACAATGTATATTATTATATCTCATCTAATTAGGGTTCGTCCCAACGAGAATATCCCACTGTCACGTAAAGGAGTCTGAAAAATATAAAAGAAAAATATCAGTAACCCCCCCACATATAATATATACAGACATAATTTAACGTGCATAAATTAATAAATATTTTACCGAATTTTTCGCCGAAGGGAAAATATTCCAAAATCTCAGAGTTTCATCTCCCGCACCCGTTACTATAGTCTGTCAAAAATTTGCACCGAAAATAAAATTAAATAAATTAAAACATTAAAACTGATTCATCTCTTAAAGTGTGGAAAATTACATCTACACCCATGAAATTAAATGAAATTATTTCATACCTGCCCATCTGGCGAGGTCGCAAGATAGAGCACCCTATATGTGTGACCCGTCAAAGTCGCCAACTACAATTTAAAACTAGTTAGAAATATATATATATTTTTTTAATAAAAATAGAAAACAAAGAGATATTTAATACCTTTGTCATGGATGGATATTTCCAAACCATAATTTGGTTTTGCGAGTAACCGTGCGTACTAACCAACTCGTTCGCATTTTTGCACCATGCCAAATTACAAACCTTCACGAAAACAAAATATATGATTTTTATTAACGAGTAGTTTATTATTATATAAACTAAGAAAGTAACGAAATTTTACTTACTTGGCTGCCCGTGTCGATAGAGTTGATCATGTTACCATTCGCAGTGTTCCAAAATCGGATACACCGATCCGCCGTGCCGCCTCCTGATGCGAGTAGCCCGTGCTGATGTGGCGACCATGTAATGGCTTTCACTGCTGCTGTGTGTTCTGTCAACCTCAGCACTGGCTGCTGGCTCGACCTCTGGTTCCACACTAACAACTATTTCCCACACACAATAAATCAATATTAAAAAATAATAAAAGAATTAGGTATTTAATTAAAAAAATAAATAAATACCTGATTATCATTACCGCCCGAAGCTAGTTCACGATCGTCGTGAGACCACTTCAATCCACAAACCTGAATGTAAATTTCGTAAAAAATTCAAAATATTTTATTTAATTAAAAAGATAATGTTATTTTTTATTTTTTGAATTATACTTACCTCAGATCTGTGGCCAGAGAATTTGCTGATAAAATCGTTCGGTACGCGAATATCATGTTGTAAAATATTCTTGTCTCTGCTTCCAGAGGATAAAATGCACGAGCTCCATGCGAGGACTCCAGCTCGTGTTTCGTGGCCAGCCATGTTTCTTATCCGTTTACATTTCGTACTGTCCCAAATCTATTTTTAAATTTAAAAAACAAAAATGGAAATTTTGAGTTGGGCATTTGATCGAACAGGTTATGTGCAAGGTTTGGGAAATATAAAACTATACCTGTACTTCTCCGAGACCAGTACCAATTGCGAGATAAGAGCCTTCTCTTGTCCATTGTACAGAGCAAACTCCATCTCTTGAGCCAAGATCGCATAGTTTCGTAACCTTGCTGGTACTTGCAGACCATAGATACACGGAGGTGCCCAATCCAACGGCTAGTACGTTTTGAGAAGACCAATCGACCAGATTTAGGTAGAAATCGTCTTGTAGTGATGGAGCATCTAATACCTTATGAGCTGTTTTGGGGATTTTTCTAGGGACTTTAGGGGGAGTGGAGACCTCTCCATACCCATTACTGCCCAAATCTTGAGACGAGCCAAAAGCAGATAAGGGGGAAGCTGGTGAAGGGTGCTCAGTTTTGAACCTAAAGATCTTATTAGGGCTAACGGGTGAACCAGGCGAACCCATAACAGTTTCAGATCCGAACATCTCAGCTCGCAAAAGCCTCAAATAAGCTTCATTGCTTCCTTCCTTACTAGGTGAGGGTTTTTCAACCAACGAAAAATTCTGAAGTCTTGAACTGGATCTACAAGGTATGAATCTATCACTGTACGTTGTTTTTGAAGGAGATGTGGTTTTGGGTACCAGAGGGAAGCTGACGGGCACAGGATCCAGGCGGAGATTGGTTTTCATGCCAGCTGGGAGGTTTAATCGGGATTTCTTGGAAGAATCCATTTTTGAGAGGTGGAGATCTTTCAGCTGCCCTGTGTCTTCTTCTCTCTGATTTTCTTGATCTCTTTGTGGGATTGAGAAAGAAGAAGAGGAACAAAGAAAGATCTGTTCTTTCCTTCTCTCTTTTTTATTGCGTTGAGAGAAAAGAAAAGTATAATCAAATTTTGGGAACTTCCAACGGTCGAAAATGTTGGTTCCATAAAAGGAAAGAGATTTTTACAGAAACCCCCTCAATATTTTGGATATTGAAATATACTCCTTTTAACTTTTTTTCCCTGGAACACCTTTTTTTTTTTTTTTTTTCAAAATCCCTTTACTTTTCACGATATTGGCAAAACCCGATCTTTTTTTTATGTTTTTTAAAATGACTATTATATTCTCATGATTTTATATAAAATCTCCATAATTTAAAAAATAATATGTTATATAAAAATATAAAGTATATATAATAATTGTTGAAAATTATATAACATTATTTTTCAGAACAATATATTATTTTTTAAATATATTTGTCCAATTTTTTTCTGGAAACATTATATAATAATTTTTGTTTATCGTTTGCTCAAAAAACATAGTATCAACTAAAATCTTGATTTTAGCTTAAAAACTCTCGTAGTTTTAAAAATATATATTATTATTAGTTTTGAAAATTTTATTTCAATTTTCATCATTACTCTTTATGTTTTCAATATTTTCCTACAAAATAGTTATGAAAAAATATATAATAATTGGTATTTTTAACAATTTTCATTCCTCGTTATTTATTAAAAAAAAATACTACAACTTACAATCATGGAAAATGGTGGGGTAAAATGGTCCTTTTTACTAACATAACAAAATGTTTGGTTTTTTTTGTTAATATTCAGAAAAGTTAGGGGTGTTTTGGAGGAAGCAAAAAAATACAGGAGATTTTGTTAATATTCAGAAAAATTAGGTGGTTTTTGAAAATTTCCCTATTTTTAATATATATGACATTTTTCCAAGGAGTGGTGCATGAGGTACATAGTGAATGACAATTGGGTCCTACTTGAACTTTATTAAGTAAATTGTGTGCAAATAGAGAGTTAGGTGAGCTTTACTAGGAGCCTGACTAATGTAGCCGTTACGAGGCTATGATTTGAATTTTCTGGACCCACTCATGCAATTTTCATGCTGGACTTGGATACCTTGAAAGTTTAGCTCATATGGACTTTACTTGCTAAATGAATAAATAACATAAAAAGTTTTATTTGATTTCCCTTTTATGGGCCAGATCCACACTACATAAATTCAGAGAAACAAAATATAAGTTCTCTTTTGTATGTACAAACTTATCAGATCAATTAGTTTTGCAACTTTGCTTAATTCTTCTCCTAAATAGCTATAAATTTATGTGTAAATTCATATCTTCTCTTAGATTTTTTTCACCCTTCTAATCACATTATATTAGAAAGAACACTCATATCGATAGAATATGAAGATTGCGGAGCCCAAGAAAGGGTAGAATCGGATGGTGAAGATACGTTTGATGAGTACATTTCACACGAAGAAGAATTTAACGAGTCGCATGGCCTTCTGACGAGAAACGGTACCATATCTTCTAGAAGCCCTTGTGAGTTGCTATTTTCTTTTTCGACAACTCCATTTTGGTTCTCGAAAAATGTTAGATCCAAATTCTCAGAACAGACTTCTCGATTGATTGTCATTCCTTCGAACGGGTCAAACGCTATTGCCGATGAGGTTACTATTGGACCTTGTATGATTTGGGCCTCGGGACTCTCGGAGTTCTTTTTGGGTTTTTTGGCCTGATTAAAGGTCGATATGGGCGAGTCATTGGACCGAGATAGAAGAAAATGCGAGTAAGTATAGTGGAGGTGAAGGCCTTCGTATGTTACGATAAGCGTGTCGGGATCGTCTGTTGATTTCTCCACTTGCTTCTTCGCATTGCATCTTGGATTTGTGCATCTATAGTAGCTCCTAAAACAAATAATTAACAAAACCTTTTAGTAAAATCATCAAAAGATAAATCAAATTTGGGTTATTGGGCCAAATGAAGCCCAAATTAGTTTTTTCATATGGCCCATTAAATAGGACCAATGCCAAAGCGACACATCTTCATAACCATAAAAGGTATAACCTTTAATCGATACATTTTGTTTAGCCCTAATTCATTCAAGTGAATACATATTAGTACCAATTGAATGGCCTACTACTATTTTTAATACGAGGGAGAGAAAGAATAAGACATTAGTCTATTTGAGGGTGTTGTACATTCATTTTGCAAGGTTCTCTTTCTTTCCTTTTTGCTTTTATTGTTACAAAAAAAGAGAGAGAAAATGGGTTGAATACTTTGAATAGAAGAATGGTCTCTAATTGAATGTGCACCCACTAACAAAATCGTTGCATTAATAGGAGAAACCTCAGCCTTTTGAAATGATCAAAATTGAGAGCAACACCAAATGTTAATTAATTAATTAGGTTTATATTAAAAATGTAAGTTGCAAGCATATAAATAATTTTATAAATTTTCACACATCAGGTAATGTTTTCTTGATATGGTTGTAAATTAATTGGAGATAGGAACCTTAATTCTACCTATATCTCTATATACGTACATGGTTTAGACTATGTGATGCATTAGTTCACTAAAATGTTCTATTCTTAGTAGCTCCGCAAATAATTGTATCCTTATTTTATTTTCTCATTCCAATAGGAAAACTCTTAACAATTGAGTGAGACTTTAAATCCATAGTTTATTAACCAAAAGTAACATATACTAATTACCCTATTTGTAGGCCTCAACTACCAAAGAGATATAATGGATTTGCAACAACCCTTGTCTTTGTGGGTTCTGCTTATAAACATGAATAGCATACTTGCACCACTTAACTAAAAAGATTGAATACATAATATAGTTATATATCTATTAAATACTAATAAGATTATCAAAAAAATCTATGAAATACTTTTAAAACATCACATTTAAGAACTATATGTTGTTGATTGAACTTGAATGTGTAGTTGTATCGATCTTGTGCATCGCACCGTCGACGACGATCACGAGAAATTTGTCTAATCAATACAATCAAACTAAAAGTATAAGAAGGGCACCTTGGATGAGGGCTATTCTTGATTGCCTTTTGTCCATACTTCCTCCATTTGTAACCATCATCACTTAGCCCATTTCCACATGCCTTGATTTTTATCGTATACTTGTTCTCGATTTTGCCCAAACCCTTCTCCGGTAACGAAATTCTATGAAATTTTGTAAAAATAGCAAAAAATTACATTAAAGGAACTCCACAAAATAAAAGAGAAGTTTGTTTACATACATTGGTTTAGAAATGTTCCAATATCTCTCGTTTTCATTAACATGGCCGGTTACCGAAAGAGCGCTTTCTATGTCGCCTATTGTAGGACCTGAATAGACGGTCGAGATTAGCTTGTTCACCATGGATTCTTGACGAGAAGTTGTATCAATATTACTACAATACGAAGGGCTTGAGTTCGGTTGTGACTTCTCTAGAAGTTCCTTAAGGAGATCTTCTCCAAAGAACTGCCAATTTGCTTCTCTCTCGTCCGATTCGGCCGTCATACTTTGGTTCGTAAAGGTGAATTAATTAATGGTTTGTCTTAGAATTAAATAGAAGGTACGAAAGAAAGAAGAAGGATAGAAATAGTTAGTCTTTTTATCTTGCTTGTGACTTCATGCACTTCAAGGCTATTTAAAGGGCTCTTGAGACTTACACAAGTTTTACTATATTTTAAGACTAAAATACCCTTATTGAGACCTCTTTTCTTACACCAAGACAAATAGTTTGTGCAAGTTTCTTTATTGAGATACGGTTTTTGAAATCTTGGTGGGACAAGAAACATTAACTTGTTAACCATTCATAAGATTACCAGACCCATTCAACTAATGCATTTGTCAACCACTAAAGTATAATTTGGATGGGCCCTCTCAACTAATACTTGTAGCTTTTTATGCATGAATCTTCTTTTATGCATTCTTGTAATATATATTGTTCTAGTTCTAGAATCCCTTCTTATCCACATAAACCAAACTAATTAATATTAAGGGTGTATAATACAAAATATTAGTTGTGTGGTTATTGCCCTAAACAACAGTGTTAGGGCAAATGGATTTGGGTCTCTTTCTAATGAAGCAACCACCACACTAAATCTAGAAATGTCCCATAATTATTTAGGCATTGCACCTAAACCTAGAACTCTTGTATCGAAATTCTAAACAAATCAGGCATGAAGACTAGCCTTTGACCCACATAAGGTTCTAAATTTCTAATTCATTCTCTCTGGTTAAAGCCCTTAACTACAGGTTAAGTAGGTTAAACATCATCCCAAGGGCATTTTGGTCATGTTTAGTTTTTTTCCTCGTGAATGAACTTGTGAAAATTTAGGCCTTAACCAAAGGACATTTAGGTCATTTTATTATTTTACATAGGATAACTAGGGTGAATGTTCGTATGGATTTAACCCTATATATCTTCTAACACATACAACAAAACGGCTTGCAGGGATGTGATGAAAGGATAGTATGCAACAAGGGTTCATTGTATTATGTGGAGTTGACATTGGAGATAAAACAAAAGGGGTAAATTAAGAGAGGTTAGGGTAAAAAATATGCTTAGATAAAGAACAAAAGGAAATTAATGAATGAGACGAGAAATTGACCGACAGTGTGTGTGTGTTGTGTGTGTTGTGTGTGGTGGGGAAGGGGGAGGGGGGCGTTGAGGAAAAAAGTCAGCTCCAAGTTGCATAAGGTAGGCCCATGGCTTGACGCCCCCTCATTTTTTATATTATTCATGTTTTTTTTTTCAAAGGGAAGTTTAGTGATAAATTCATTTTTTTATCGTGAATTCTTTTTCAAAAAATTATTTTAAAATTTTTAACTATTTATTAATTAATTATACAAAATTTATGTTTTGGATAGCATTAAATGATAAATATATACTAGAATCTTAGGAAAAAAATCATTATTTAACAAATATTTAAAATATTTTTTTAAAAAAATAGGTCCATGATAAAAAAATGGGTCTATCGTAGAACTCTCCTCTTTTTTTCAAAACTCTTCAACTTCTCAAATATTAAAATAATCTAATTAATAAATATTGAGAATTTGTATAAAAGTCTTCATAAACTTATATTCTACAAGTACAAAAAAATATATATAAGAGTTTTTTAAACTTCTCCGATGTTATTAGAAGAATTTTCTACGAAGTGTTTTGAATTTGAAAGGTTGGAAGGAAAATGAAACGAGGTCATTTGAAAGAGGTCATCACCCTTCAAGGTGGGGCAAGCGTGCTTATGAGACTCAAGGTGGAAAATGTATGATTTGTTTTGTATCTTAATGTCACATGCATCATATGAGATTGAGGCCACATAATGATATAATTTATATAATTCATCTCATCTCTATGCGTGTATTATTCGAGCCTACATTGCCAAATTCTTGAAGAAAAATCAACTTTTTTGTCTTTTTGAACGTCTCATTTGGGCTAATTGAAAAAATACAACTGTGTGAGATGAAAGTGAACTGTTATTTACTTTGTTGTTAGAATATGGTTTTTACTGATATAGTTTAAATATTTCGATTTGGTATTTAAAATGGAATGATGATTGTATTATATTTGTGTCATTGTAAACGTGCTGCATTATTATAATACTCTTCAATATTATTTAGGAATTTCTTCTATTAAATACTAGTCAAAAGGACCAAAGTCAAAATTGGCTCAAGTTCCACATTAATTGTCGACCAAAAATCAAATTAGCTAAAAAAATATTCTCAAATTCAAAATGACGAGTAGTAGGATAATACTCGAGGTGGCGAGAATGATAATTATATTTTTTATTTCATTAGGAATGATAATTTTTATGATGTTAATGACAATATTATAGTGAAATGAAATTATTTCATGTTATATTAATTTCATCTTGTCATAAACTAATTTAATTATAGTCAACAATATATTTTACGATTATATTGTGTTATTGTGAAAAAACTTAATTTTTTTTTATCAAATTTTAATATATACATTTAAGCAAATAATAATATATGAAACAAAACATAATTTTACGAAAAGCGTAATCACAAAAATGATATCATTGCTTCCTACAATAGTTCATGCAATACAAATATAGAAAAATATTGAATCATACGACCAATATACTCAAGATACATAAATAATTACATATTGTCAATTATTACATATAGTGATTTAAAAAAAAAAATTCATAAACATTTCTTAACATGTAGTGGTTTAAAAAAAAATTTATTACATATTGTGTTTATATAATTGTAATATTTCATTTATTATTCATGAAAAACTAACATCAGATAATAATAAAATAAATAGCTTGAAAATATATTGATAGACAAATATTTGTTTAAACATCTTGCTTTTTATTTTCATTCTTCTTTTATGTAATTTTTTAATAGTTATATTTTATTTTTTAAATATTTGCAAGATGTTCTTTTAATATTGTTGTTCATATTATTATTATTTTATGTTAGTTTTTCACGAAAAAATATAAAAGTCAAATATATAATGTATGAAATATTAAAATTATATAAATATAACATCTAATAAATATTGTTTAAAAATTATTATATTCTACAAAAGAATTAGGATTTTTTTGAAAACTAATAAAAAAATAAATATTTTTTTTAATTACCACATATGTAAATTTAGGTTTTTCTTACAATATGCAAAAAGTTCAGCAGTTTTTTTTTGAAATTTTCCTATATTTAATTGAGACAAAAAAAAATGAATGAACTTGGTCCACAATGGACCAAGGTTCATGTAAATTTTACATTAGTTGGTTTATTAGACCATGTTCAAATGAAGAACTAAGTAATTTGGACCTTTTTGATAAAGATCAAATGGTCCATATTAGCATGATGATGTGGCCTTATATGAAAGCAAGGATTTCATTAAAATTATGTATGAACTATATTAATATGAATGTTAAAATGAATAGAAAATTCAAGTGAATATATTTGACGGATAAATACTAACAAAAATATTTATTAAATAACAAAATTGTATAACTTATTTGTGTCAAAAGAAAATTTATCAAAAAGTTTCATATTTTTTGCCAGGTGGACATATCATTTACTATCAACCATCTAATTTTAATGGCACGATCTGGATTTAAAATATCAAATATGACATGACTTAAAGAGAAAATTTCAAAATTGCTGTAAAATAATGACACGCAAATTACTACATAGAATATGATATTCGAAAATCAAGCAAAAATTGAATGAATGAGATCAAATCATATCATTATATATAACGGTTCAAAAATATTGAATAATTAAATATAAGATTAATGTATATAATAAATTCACGTCACAAAATTTAATGATCATTAATCATGAATAGTCACGATGATATGGTTTCATGAAAGAGCTTAACAATTACGTGTAAAATAAAAGAATGGATAAATTATTAAAAAAAAGTGAATGACAAATATCATTTTTACTCCTACAAAACATAAACTTAACATTCATATAACAACTCTTATTATCAACACGAGAACAACAATATTTATGTTATTTCTCTACTTCATTTTATATCCTATTCTCCTATATATATCTTGGGTTTTCTCTGGTTTATATTCTTATTTTTCGAGGACCATTTGATACACTTTTTACACTTGACAAGGGGGTTACTTCGAAATTATCCTCTCTTTTTTTCTTTTTTTTTTTGATTAAATTAAATTATCCTCTCTTAACTCCATACAATGAATCAGGTAAGTCCAGTGACTTGTCACCATAACTAATGGGCCCTATTCAGCAGTACTCGCGGCCCTTCTAAATAACAAAAAAGATAACGATCTACTATAAATTAATCAAAATATATATCCATAAAAATAGTTTAATATTGAGCAAGTGCATCATATAATTTAAACTATTTCTCAATAAAAGATTGAAAATCAACAACCAACAAATAACTCTCAACTACAAAGACTACCAATTAATTCGAGACCCAGAAATTGTAAAGAAGAAGCCCAATAGAGTTTCCACTAAAAAGAGGCCCATGAATTGTACTTTTTTTTTATGAACCGAGTCGAGCTCCAGCCGACCTCCTCTGATTGCACCTGTACAAGCTAGAATGGAATCCCATCATACATGTTATAGAATTGTGTGCACCTATTTTGTACTATCTTCTACATTCCAACAAACTTCAGATATCTACTGGCCCAGAATATATTCAGCACCATTCTCGATGATATTAAAGAAAATCTAAAGATTCGATTTATATGCTACGTTGTACGGTCACGGATACGATATCGTATTCGATACGATAAGAATACGACGATACGATCATTTTCAAAAAATCACAAATACGAATACGATTATATAATTATTATTTTAATATATTTATATAGTATATAATAAATAAATTAATAATAATTTAATTAATAAATTAATAATAATTTTAAATTAAATATCATTACAATAAATAAAATTCACCTAACAATACAAATATCATAAAAATATCTTAAATTTATTCTTGAAATATTCTAGAACTAATTTTATAGTATCCTAAAAATATTATATATAATTTATTTCAAAATATTATGAACATAAATATATAATGGGCCGAACTATCTTAAATGGAGTATCTCAGCCTTATCCTGAACGTATTTCAGCCTTATCCTGCCATATTTGGCCGTATCCCCGCCGTATCCGAGAAAAATAAATATTAAAATAATCGGATACGTCACGTGACGTATCCAATACGTATTCGAGCCGTATCGTATCCATATCCGTATCGGATATCCGTATCCTCATGATACTTCTGCATTTTTAAAATATCTGCGTAACATGGTTTATATATGATCAATATTGCAGGACGATAACTTATGCGATGTGTTGCACGAATACGTCGATACGGCGATACGGCGACGCGTATCGGATACGACAACACAACAATTTAACATATGATTTAGGATACGATACGAATACGGCGATACGGGTAAATTCGATTTTTTGAAATATCCGCGCAACATAGCTTATGCGTAAATGATTTTCTTATTGGCAACAAACTGGACTGGACAAACAATTGAGAATGGAGAGAAGGAAGATAAACATAATGGAGCAATGAATGGTGCTAATTGTTCTTTGCTTTTGCTGGCCACGAAGAAAGCAAAATAATAGCCGACACCTGAAACTAATCTGTATGTTTCCAACTTGAATGACAGATAGTCAGCAGATATATACATATAATATAGATCTCGTGTATATACTTTGCTCGGATCATATCTCGCTCAAACCCCACATAACCAGCAGAAGAACAATCACGAGAAACTTCAAATTTGAAAAGTTTTGGAAAAGGAGCGGGAAATATTTGATGTTGTTCAAAAAAAATATTAGTACTACTAGTAGTAGAGAATCTCTTCACCTGGTAGAGGAATACTTGTTCAAACACAACAATGTAAAAAAAATAAGAGAAAATAGAGTTTGCTAATCATGAAATTTTGTTGATTAACATATGGACTGTAACTTTGATGTCTAGGAATACGAGTAAAGGGATTCTAGTTGAGATTATCGACTGATCAAAACCGTTGTGTTAAACGACAACAACTCAACATGGAGAGTAAGATGAAAGTTAACGGTTCAACCCTACAAAGAAATGGGAAATTTTAGTTTTGTGCGAACCGAGATAAAACGTTTTTACTCTTCATTTCATACTTTTACACAAAAACGAGATTCCAGGTCTAGGAATACGATATGCTTTGATGTCTATGTATGTTACAGGGGTCCTGCAAACCCTAGCAATAGTTACCTGGGATAAATAAATATGATTTAACTCGAACAAGATATAACTTGTTCGCTTTTTCTACGTTATCTTGTTAAACAAATACATGATTATATCCATCCTTTGAAGATTAAATAATACTTTTTTCGATACTAAATTAGACTGGTTATACGATGATATTAACAACACATGCTAATGTCAACCAATGGGGCCACACGCTCACTTCAGTCCCAATTTTCCCTCTCATTAAATTTCCACCAATTTGGAGCCAAACCAAAAGGCCACGTCGATATTTACTGTTCACCCCTCTCATTAAATTACCACCAATTTGGAGCCAAACCAAAAGGCCACGTCGATATTTACTGTTCACTATGGCACTGTTCACCACCAGTACTGTTCACTTCCTATTCATCCCGGATTACTGTTCATCGTGTTTTTTTTTGTAATCATTTAATAAGAGATTATGCTAAACCATTTTGCGTGTGTATGTGGGCTAATGGATGCTCAACTTTAATCCCAATTGATATACAATAATCATTAAATGTTTGGGATGCGAATTAATCGAAATTATCAAGACGGATTGTCTTAATTGTATAATCCGGGAATTGTGCTCTTAATCTAGTTATTTGAGCAAGTAATCTCGCAAATGCAACATTTCGAGAAGACAATAAACATACATGTGACCATCTAGTAGATGCATATATTAATACCATAAAATATTCAAACGGTCCACATGATGGGGTAATAGGCCTACATATATCACTTTTGATACGCTCAAGGAAATTGGGTGATTCATTCCCAACCCTCGTTTGGTAATGGAATCTTTGGTTCTTTAATTGGTGCCCATCAGAATTTTCTATAATTCTTCGCATCATAATTGCTCCAGGATGACCTGAACGTTCATGCCAAATCATAAAATTGTTTCGTGAATTATTAAACTCATTTTTCATTATAGAATGATGTGCCTCAATTGTATTAATACGTGTATAATACAAACCTATTGACAAAGCAGACAATTCTTCTAACATGCATTCATCACCACAAACAATGTTCGTTATTTGAAGATACTCAATATTATCTTTATTCATTGTTTCAAGGTGATATCCATTTCGGCGGATATCTTTAAAACTTAACAAATTTAATTTTGACTTAGTAGATAATAAAGAATCATCAATTATTAATTTAGTTCCTTTAGGGAGTAAAATAATGACTCTTCTGAAGCCCTTAATCAAGTTTGAGGTGTCTGATATTTTATTGACATTCGCTTTCATCCTTGTCAAATTAACAAAATATTTTATGTCCTTAAGTATAGTATGTGCCGTTGCACTGTCCGCTAGGCATATATTAACGTCATCCATTTTCATCAAATTCAAAAGAGACGAGATCTTCCAGTCTCTTCATTTTTAAACAAAATAAAAACAAATACAAGATAAGATAATGATAATATCAAAATGAGATGTTAAAAAAATACTCTAAAAGAAAACAAACCAAAAACAAACATACTAGAAAATAAAGATACAATGAAGCACCATTGATAGAAAAATTATTCTTGTCTTGGGCATCCATGCAAACAAGGGAATACTCGTTATCACCATTCACTTCTGGGAATGGACTAGAACCTGTCGGACGAGGCTCGTGGTTTTTAAGCAATAATTTGTAATTATGTCAGCTACAAGCAGACATAAAATTAACCCATATTATATTTTGAACTTTTTTTCTTTGTTACAGTGAAATATTTGAGGCATGAAAAGTTATAAAAATCTTTTCTAGCATAGCCCCATCAGTGATATTCTCGCCGCAAAGCTTCAGTTGAGAAAACAATTCTAAACATTGCGGAACCGACTTAAAATCCTGTAATCTTTGATGTGTCCATTCATCACGAGCCCTTGGGAGTATTATCATCTTCTGATGGTCATAAATCAAGCTTCGTTAAATTCGACATGTCGAAGTTATATAAAAAATTATAAATTAAATTAAACCCTTACAATTTTGATATTGGAACTTCAGGTTTCTATAAGAATATATATCAAATTTTATGTAGATCGACCTTAATTTCATCAGAAGTTATTCAGGAACATATATTCTTTAAATATCAAATTAAATGTTCACTGTAATTTAAAGCATCATAATCAGAAAATTATTCACCCTACGAAATAACCAAAATAAACAGGATTGTTCAAAATTGACTTTATGTATAGCCGTAAATATTCACTGTAAATTATTCACTGTAAAGCATCATAATATTTTAGAGTCCAAAACTAAATCATAGCCTTAATCATAACAGAAATTAAACCATCCAAAATAACAATTGCAAATAAAAACAAGAAAAACAAACGTAGGAAAAATAATTGAATAAATGTTCGATAAATAAATGTGAATATACTTGCAACTTCTGGTGCATATTTTAAATGAGCAACTTCGGATGTGTTAATAAAATTAACATGCAACTTCAGATTGCGGATAAATAATAATAATAATTAAATGGACCATCTGATACTTGAGTATACAACTTCGGATGTATATTTTTCTTTTTTAGTACACAACTTCTGGTTGTTCAGGGAAATAACTTCTGGTTATACAATATTTTTTATTTATTTATATATATATAATAGGAAGACACAATATAGTATGCAACAAATATATTATATAAATAACTTTTATAAAAAAAAAGTTGGCTCGAATATAACAGAAGTCAAGTAAAATATAAATAAATAGTATCACGAAATAAAATCAAGGAATAAACAGTATTAAATTAGATTTCAAATCTCAATATTAAATCTGAATAAATAGTATAGAGTAACGTATCATACTAACAGCATGAATAATTCCACACTAAAACAATGACTTGGTACTATTTCTTAATAAATATGGAGAATCATTGTATTTGAATAAATAGTACAGCGTCAAAAAGAAAAGAAAAAAGTTCCACACTAAAACATCTGATTTGGAACAATTAACAGCAAGAATAATTGGGAATAAAATATAACAATGGGCTAGAACAATATCATACCTTTGATTGGGATTTCAAGTATGTCGCGTGATTGAAAGATCTCAATTGATTAGAGTCTCGTGCTGATAATCTGTTGAAAATATAACAAAATAAAGAGAGAATTAGAAGAGCTAAAAAATTTATTCAAAATAGATCAAGAATATAATAATCACTATCTTCTTTATATAGTAGAGTGTGAGTGGAAGAAAGAAATGAACTGTTACAAATAATTAATAGAAAAATATATTAATCTCTATAATTACTCATATAATATTTATTCTTAAGTTACAAATGATATCCACAATTATTCATAACAAATTTAAATTTATATGTTATTTTTTTGTTAATTCGATCGATAATCACCCTATTTAATAATTTTTGGGATTCACATCAAGAATGATGGAGTGAGTTTTGGGGCACCATATCAAAGCCAAGTAATGTTTGATTAACATGCATTTTTCCAATGATTTTTTATGCGAACCGTGTTCCTAATACTTTCACAATCGATAAATTCCAGTCAAAAGTTTAATTCATTAGAACTAAATTAATGCCCATTCAATTTCGATCTAGGTATTATTGTTGGCTGCAACAAGATTTTGTGGTTTATTAATTGAAACCTATCAATCTTAGCCTTCCTACGAACCGAAAGAGATCAATTTGAAAAAGAAACACCACTAAATTATGCTCTTCTGGCAAAATCAGGACCACTTGATCATTAAACTATTTCAAAAGACATATTCATTATATAGAAGATTAATTATTATTCCTGACCTTTAAACATTTTAATTAACTTATATCATATTTCTATTTATTCAGAGACAAAATTTAACGATGAATACACAAATTTTTATTTTTATTTTTATTGTAGAGTAGTGATGTACACCATAGTACTCTTCCCCAAGAACCTCGATGACGTGTATATGATTTAATAGCTTAAAATTAACGCATAAATAAATGATTCAGTGTATTTTACATTGTAAAATATAGATTTTTATTATTGGGCTCACCCAATTTTTTTTAATGTTTTCCGGTAATTAGTTTTTATGAGTAATTCTACATGACATGCTCTCGCAATATGCTCTAGCATGTTATATATAATTACTCAGTTTTTATTTAGTTTCCCGAATACTTTTATAAATTTTCATCACTGAGCAGTGAGCACCAATGTATTTCCATAACATTTGATCTATGTACATAAAACAACACAATACATGAATATTTTAAGGGTTTTCTACTCTAAAACATGTTAGGGTTTTCGGTAGTCAATTCATAACAGCTTGTTATGCTTGTATCGAAAGCAAGGGATCTCATTTCATCTCAGAACGCAAAACCCTAGTATTCGCACTTTTCTTTTAGTTCCTTGGGCTATGAAATTTCCTTTATAGGAAATGTTCTCTCCCTCTCTACACTCTACTCCTACTATCTCTCTCTCTACACTTAACTCGTACTCTGTGTGTGTGTGTGTGTGTGTGTGTGTGTGTGTGTGTGTGTGTGTGTGTGTGTGTGTGGATGTGTGTCTGTTTGCAGAATGAGGAAGTTGGATGGGTTGGTGTGATAATGGCTAGAGAGATAGCCATGGACAAATGGGGTAAGTGGGCGAGGTCAGGAGAGAGTAAAACCCTAAGGTTTTTAAAGGTACCTTAACTTAGATGGCGATGTATAACTGTTGCTATTCTAGACTTGTAAATATTACGTCTTATATTTTCTGGCCTGTTCTGTTCTGACATCCTGTCATTTATCCCTCCTCTCTCTCTCTCTCTTCTCTCAAGTGAATTACTCTCTGCTTCTCTCCAATTGCAATTTTGAATTTGCAACTTGTAATTTATCAACAAATATATTGTCGAAACGCTTCAAATTCATTTCACATTAAATTACATGACACTTATAAAGGAACTTGCAATATATATTATGAATCCTCTCGTTACACATCCTTAATTAATGAGTCAATTTGCATTTTTTGCAGCCTGGAGAACTAGCAGATTGACTCCCATCTCTCTCTCTCTCTCTCTCTCTCTCTCTCTCTCACACACACAGACACACACACACACTCACAAGGGATCACACTTTATGCACATACCAACCAACTTGAACCCCACAGACCACAGATAGGCATTGTATAAGGCATGAACCCTAGCAATATTTATACCCCCCCACTCACCCCCTCCAAAGAATCACTGCACCATTTCTCTTATTTTGCCTTCCTCCTTTCACAAAAGCCTATTGATCTGTTCTGTAGCTGCACTTTTGGATCTATCCCCTCCACCAATGTTCTTCTAAGCTATGGCTAGAGTTAGGTTTAGCGATAGTTCAAACGACGAGGCCAAAGCAGTCTTGATTTTCTACTGTGGCATCTTCAAGATTCACATTTCCAAATTCCTTCAAATACGAGTTATTATCTTATTGTTTGGAAATATCTCTAATGAGAATCTTGATGATGCTGCATTGGAAAATTAATGGCTAAATTTCTTGATTCTTTTCTTTCTCTTTGATCATGGGCTGCGCATCGAGGTAAAATACAACCTGAAATATTTAGTTACCTACACACTTATTTCAATCGTAAACTTTAATTTTTAGTGGTAATACACCAGTTATGTCTTAAAATATTCGTCTAAAATGATTATCAAGTACTAACAGATACCTCTATAATGTTTAAAAAATATTACTTCTGTACAATGTACCTTGTACAGAGAATATGCGTACATCTGTATAATTTGATTCCGTACAAATTTTGATTTCTGCATGGGACCAGAAATAAAGTAATTAGATCTCTCGATATAGGTGTGTGTATGTGGGTGTGTTGTGTGAGTGATGAGATGGATGGATGGATGGATGGATGCTTTTGACGAGAGATTTTGTTTGTTTTGCTTTTGAGCTGGATCACGTAATGCAATGCATGCAGAAAAGAAGTGTCAATTATTTTCTTGAGTGCTCCAATCTAGATTTGAAAAAAATATAGTTTTTTGCTATTGTAATTTTTTTTATCAAAACTGAAAATTCATACATGGTGAACTTCAATTAAATTAACTTTAATTTCTCTTGTAGTTTTTTCCATTACATTTTTTCCTTCTTTTATGGGTCAATAGTTGTTTGTGCGTGTGCGTGTGCGTGTGCATGTGCGTGTGATTTTTTTTTTTTTAATAGAACCTACAGCACGAAACGTGTTCTTACGGTTCAATATTTTATTGATAAGTTTGTCAAACGTACACCAACAATTCAGTACACTGCTCATGCTTTCTCTCAATTTGTGTGTGTGTGTGTGTGTGTGTGTGTGTGTGTGTGTGTGTGATTTTTGTGTGTGGGGAAACTAGTTGTATATTTGTTAACCCATATGTTATTGATTGAGAATCAGTCATCCTACTTTTGTTCGATTAATTTAATTAGAAAACAAATGATTGAAATAAATATTGTAAACGTATACATGTAAATGTTAAAATGATTTTTATATTTGGCTTACATTTAAAGGAAAAAAAGAACTAATTCTCAAAAGATAACAAATAAAGTCCAATTTGTATATTCAAATCATTTATAGTCTCAACATTTCTTAGAACTTATTTTATTGTATTTAATTGTAATATACTACTCTTCCTCGCGCTCACATTTGATATATTGATTAGATATTCCACATTTCTATGAGAGAAATCAAGAGTGATGTAGCAAAATAATTTACAATGTTACAATCTTGTTTAAATATTTCGTACTATGAAACCTCACATTGTAGCTCTAATAATGTACTGAATGTAATTACAAAATTGAATAGTGAATGTTTCTGATCTGAATGGATAGACCCCACGTGTAGTTGCATTTCATGTGAACCGTATTTTTCATGATTATTTTGTGGGTACATCAAAATTCAGGAAGCAGCCTGGTACCTGCCAATTTTGCCCGGAGACAATAACTGGTACCAACTCTAAGCTTTTCTTGATCACCTTTATGACTTGTACCTCCTAAATCTAACTTGTCTGGTTCATCTCCATTCCACAAAGAACTAAATAGGGTAGTTGTTTTTGCGTCAAAATAATTAAATTAAGGGAAGTCTTTTCTGGAAAAAAGTGCATTCAGCCTGAACTAAAAAAAAAAGAAAAATTATATGCGTCTCCTCAAATTTTCCGTACTAATAGATGTGTTGACAATCATGAACAAATTAAATTAAGGGTAATTATACCCCCACCCACCCTCTATATCATTAATTAATGATTAATGAAAAATTAATTAACATCATCATTAACAAAAATACATCCGATTAATAATTAATTAATCCGGATTAACTATTAATTAACTGTTACACATTATTTAATATTAAAAGTACATCCGATTAACCATTAATTCGGTTAATTAACCCATTAATTAATGGTTAATTAGTATATAGAGGGTGGGTGGGGAAATAGGGGGTACAGTATATGCCCTCTTAAATTAAGGGAAGTCTTTTTTTGATCGCGTAGAATCCAAGAATTTACTCTACTCGTAATTTACCTTTAGCAAAGTTTTTTTTTGTGATTAACACAAAGTCATAGTCGACGCGTTAATCATCTTGCACAAAATCTCCCACATTATAGAAGCCTAGAACTTCTCATATTTTCTCTTATTTTTCACTCTCTAATTCTTTAGAAATATCCAGAATTAGATTAATTCTAACTTTCTAACTCTTTAGAAATTGATATGATCAAGCGAAAAGACACATTAAGCAAATCTGGTCGGCAACGGCAGTCCGTTCGAACAGACATGCCTCATATTCCAGTTTTTTTCTTATTTTACTTGATTTACAATTATATAAATATTTTAGACAAGAGTAATAATTACCTAGATTAAATGAATATGAATGTGGTCATAGAACCTAACTCAAGTAATAAATAACTAGTACATTTTTTCTAAGCCATTTTTTTTTATCAAAGACATGCGAATAGACATCATTTTAATATCAGATCATACTCCCAACACTGAATTAGAATGAACGTATACGATGACGTCTCAGCGAGCGTGCCCACAGTTTCACTTCAGTGCAAATTCATCAAGAGACCCGAGATATGTCTCATTCTTATAGAAATGAACAAATCTTATCTTGGTTATAATAATTATAAATAGAGGGAGGCAAAACTACTTATACCAACATTTTGGTACTTAATATTTTTTCACCATTGAATTTGCATTGAGATTTGTGTTTTTCATGATGATCATGAAAGTTTGTGCACATCATTAAATGCACAAATCTCAATACAAATCCAATGGTGAAAAAACATTAAGTACCAAAATGTTGGTACTTAATTAAGTAGTTTAGTCTCCCTCTTATAAATATCCTACACTATATGTCAGATAATACTCAATAATGTCATGTGTTATTCTTTTACGGATAATAAAAAAATATTATGAATCAGATACAATGAATCATTGATAATCTCAGGTCAAAAATTATTATTTTATTTATCATGAAAATATAAATAATCACTAAACATGTATATTTTCATAAAATGATCTATTCAATTCAATAATATATAATCTCCACTATATATCTATATTTCACATTTTATATCTCCTTTTTATGATCATAAAAATGTGATCATCTTATTTGTGAATATATTATTGCATATATTTAGTTTGCAATATTTTTTTTTGATTAACTGAGACGGGTTCTAAGACCCGCACTCAGACTTATTTAGTTTGTAATATTACCTCTGAAATGTCTATTCATTATAGACATCTCTATATATGATTAGGGACGTTTTATAATTATATGTTCCTATAATTTGACGATTTTGTTGTGATAATCACGTATTGTGATACGATTTCGTTATGATAATTATATATTGTGATGACAACCAAACAATTATACAATCAATGATATAATTAATATAATCATATTTATATTAAATAACCTACACACTCTATTGAGGAAATGTCCTGTTTTGAGGAAATGGAGACAATAAGGTGTGTGATAAAAGGTCGGTTAGGATCATACATCAGCACAAAAGGCAATTGAAACGCCATCAAGATTCTTTTCTGGTCAGGCTTCACTTTATTTTCATTTTTTTCGAGTCCAATAGAAATCTATGACATGAATCAGCTTTCACGTACGGTTCTCTTGCACACCACCACTCACTCATACATATTGGATTTTAACCATTTTAACCTTTATTTATTTTCCAAGCTGTAAATAAAAGTAATTATGTCATGCAAAAATTATCCCTCTTGATCAAGTAGTATAATAATATCTGGTCGAAATAACAGCAATCATATTGATAAGTCATAAGAGTAGTATTGATAAGAGTAGTGATGTACACTGCTCTTCTCAAAAAATCTTAATGACGTGGATATTGTTTAATAATTTAAAAATTAATACATAAATATATAATTTAATATTTTAATTTATGATTTATTAATTTTTATTTATGACCGAACATTTAATTAAGATGTCAAATTGATAAGAGAAAAATAAAGTACCTTTTTGATATCTAATTTGGGAATTTTAGCTCTTTCGAATCACAACTTTATATATATAATTGTTCATATTTGAGATAACAAGTATATTTCTTCATTAAGTGTGTTTTATTGCTAATTACAGGTTTTTAGGGGAAAATTCTTGGCAATCCAAGAGTGTAGTTGCCTTCATCTCCTCGCGCTGTTAAAATTGATATATCATACCGACCATTTCGGTACACGTGTGAGGAAGAAGACAAATAATCATCAACATAAGAGATTACACCAAACTCTACTCGAAAACCACTCACACAATTGCCACTCTTCAGCCCCACATATCTCACCTACCATCCTCAACTACCCTCAATCCTCTCATCCATCTCTTGGCCAATGGAAAAGCCCCAATGACACTATAAATACGATCCCAAGGTCCATGAACAGGGATTACGTTATTTTCGCCCTCTCTCTCTCTCTCTATCTCTCTCTCTCTCTCTCTCTCTCTCTCTCTCTTGCACTTCCAAGAAACCGTCAAGAACTCTCAAGAACCGTTCAAGATTTACTTGAATTCTCGGGTGATTGTTTGCCTAGCAAGGAGTTTACTCTTTCTTGATGCGAGCACACTAATTGGGTCCAAGGAGCCTTTCATCGCCGGACTCGGAGCTTTCTACATCCGGCGAAGCGGCCTAATCGAAGGGAATCGTTGAGTCTTCTCAATCACAACCGGACTCGGAGCTTTCTACATCCGGGGACCTTTCGAGGAGAGAGTGGAGCGTTCCATCACCGGACTCGGAGCCTTCTACATCCGGTGAAGCTCTTTTCTTCGATCGGTCAAGGGATTGCGTTTCGCTTTCATTCCTCGAACGGACTCGGAGCTTTCTACATCCGGGAGAGGCGATTACTTCGAGCGAGAAGCGCTCGTACTGTACTAGCTTTTCTAGCGGTACAAGCATCGAGAGACCACACTAGGCGAGGCAAAGGGAGCTCCTCTTGACACGTTGAAGCTTGCTTACTCATTCTAGGTGTATTCTTTTTATATCTTGAATTTCTTGTATGTTGAATGATAGTTTTGAAGTTGTGTAAAGGAAACCTTGTTTGAATTCAATGTCTTTGTTCTAAATCATTGCTCTTGAATTCCATCTTTTTGTTCTTCTTTGTTCCCTTAATCTGTAGGGAAATATCCCCGACCCCGGGCCCGCGCAGCGGAATGAAGGCCCGGTCCGGTTCCCCGATTCCCGAGATCACGCCATGACTTCGAGGGTACGATGCAAATAGAATGACAGATTCATACCGGTGCAAAATTGATTGCACACGAAGGGTTGATCGCTGCCTTCTTTCTCCTGTCACGTTGGTGACAATCCGCGCGTCCCACACCACGCTTCTTTGACCGCTCGTTGACTTCGCCGATTCGCTTGATTTCGTCTCCGACTCAATCTACTCGTCCGAATCGATCACAACCGTAAGAGCCCCAGATGTTGCTCCTCTACGTGTATCCACCTTGACTCGTAAGATGTCGGTCACGGATGCACCTGCCTAGATGATGCACCGGTGAACTTGCTCGATCGAATTGATTCTCTATCTCTCGAGAAACTCTTTTCTCGATTTCTCTCTCTTCGCACCTTTTCACTTTGAGAAAGATCAAATCTGAATTCTCTCTTTCTTTTGTGTCTTTGGCAGAATGATAACTTAATTACTTAGTTAGAATGAGAGAGAAAATATCCTATTTATATCTAATAGGATTAGGATTAGCCAAGAGGCATGTATATCCAATATACACCCTTTCACACAGAAAAGTGCATGAACCTGTTCAGTATTCTGTCCAGAAGAAATTGATAAATTTCTCTGACAGAAAATCAACCAACCTGAAAGTTGTAGATAATCTTATTATCTACACAACCCAATTTGGCCCAGCCCAATTGGAGTTCGTATGCAAAAGTTATGACTGTTGTACTAACTGTATGTCATACTGTTGCATCCTTTCGGTATTTCACAGAAACGACACTGATACTTCGTTCATATGAAATATATTTCTTCATGAAGGTTGTAGATAATCTTATTATCTATCTAATCCAATTTGAATCATTCAAATCGGATTTTCCCACTGAAAGTTATGGCCACGAATGTACGACTACATTCGTTTATCCTTGTGTACACTTTTACGGTTGATCCTGAAACTGTATATCCTTCAGTCTCCCACTCAATTTCAAATCTACCTAAAAGGTACTCATGCATATCCAATACGCACGATTTTAGAGAATATAGCTCGCGTATCAAATACCAAGCTATGCACATCCTATGTGCCAATTTTATGATCAAGCCCGACTTAGTACGACTCGTTGTGTGACCATGTAGGTTCGATTAACGATGGCAGTAGGTTGTTTCCAATGCCTACAAGCTCATGAGCGGGATCCTGTCACTCCATCATAGCTACCCATGTTAAACGAATAATGATTGTGATCATTGTGCCTATCTCGAATAGCGGTTATTAGTTCTCTTGTTTGCGATATCCGTTAATCAAAAGGCATGGTGATAGTCATCCTTATAATTTGATTAACAACACTTATTCCCCGATTCCGAGTTGAGTTAACAAATTTCAATCGATATTAACCGTTAATATCATTGACTGCGGCCGCATATTTCGTTAATCGACTCATCGAGCGGCGCCTAAGAGATATCTCTTCCTTTCGGAATAAACAATTCCTATCTTGGAGACTCACATTGAATTCCGTGTTTCGGACAATACCCAATGATGACCCTTTTAACTCCCTGTTACGGTGAGTGTAAGATCATATCAAAGCATTGTGTTACGCACGTAACGCAATCAATGATCTCCTCAAGTTTGAAGAACCTAATACCCTACTCGTCGCGAGTTCATCCATAATGACTAAACCATGTCATGATCTCGCGGCTTCGGTCATATCCAATATATATCACCTAGCATATATCTACGTTCCCGATTCGACAAACACCTTTGTCCCATGATTAGCAAAACATAATCATCTCCTCGGCTAACGTACTAGTGTACGCGTTCAGTCTATTATCAGATAATAGAAATGCTTCTCTCTTAAGCAAGCTGATCCGCGACTAGGGATGTTTAGAAATGACACTTTAAGTGTGACGGTTTCGCTGCACATAGTCCTCAACTATGTCGACGTCCACACAAGTTCAAATCAGGGTTCATGTAACAATCATATTACACAACCCGCACACAGTTTTCATATAAAATAGATGCAAAAATGAAAATTTTAAAATTCTGAAATTACATTACTATAAGATAAGTTTGGGGTGATACAACGTTTACTAATATATTAGACTAATCTCGTCCTACGAAACTATCGTTTTAGATAACTAACTACTCTCTTCCTCTCTAGGTATCTCAAACCTATAGCTTTCGCATGATAATCGTGCTTAGCTTGCGAGAGTGGCTTAGTAAACGGGTCCGCAACATTCCTGTTAGTATCAATCTTTTCAATGATCACATCATTTCTTTGCAAAATCTCACGGATCAAGTGAAGTTTTCTGAGTATGTGCTTGGAGCGGTGATGTGACATCGGTTCCTTGGACTGTGCTATTGCTCCCGTATTGTCGCAATACACAACTACAGGTTCCGAGATACTCGGGACTACACCAAGCTCCGACACAAACTTCTTGATCCATACCGCCTCCTTTGCCGCTTCGGAAGCCGCAATATACTCCGATTCAGTTGTAGAGTCTGCTATTGTGGGTTGTTTGGAACTTTTCCAAACTACCGCTCCACCATTTAGACAAAACACGTATCCGCTTTGTGATCGAAAGTCATCGCCACATGTTAATTGGAAACTGGCGTCGGTATATCCATTGATGACCAACCCGAATGTATTTCCACCATAAATTAGAAATTGATCCATAGTTCTTCGTAAGTACTTAAGGATGTTCTTAACCACGATCCAATGCATATCCCCTGGATTAGATTGGTAACGCGAAACGACGCTCAATGCATACGACACATCGGGGCGCGTACATATCATGGCATACATAATTGATCCAACCGCCGAAGCGTATGGAACAATACTCATCGCATTCTTATCTTCGCTCGATGTCGGACATTGAGCTTTAGAATAGGATATGCCACTCGACATTGGAAGAAGTCCTTTCTTCGAATTTTGCATTGAAAACCGTTTCAACACTTTGTCGATGTACGTGCTTTGACTCAAACCGAGTAACTTCTTGGATCTATCTCTATAAATCCTCACGCCTAATATATAAGCGGCCTCGCCCAAATATTTCATAGCGAAACGAGTATTTAAATACTTCTTAACATCCGTAAGCATCGGAATGTCGTTTCCTATGATCAAGATGTCATCTACATATAGTACAAGAAATACTACACGGCTCTCACTAACCTTCTTGTATACACAAGGTTCTTCTACGTTTTTCACGAAATTATATTCTCGTATAACTTCATCGAAACGTATGTTCCAACTCCGAGAAGCTTGCTTCAATCCATAAATGGATCGTTGCAACTTACACACTTTATTGACCGACCCAAAAGTGTTATTGGGGCAGGCCGACCCAATAATGAGCAAAATTTAGGGGCGGCCCGACCCTAAAACTAAGATGTGTTGTAGTGTTATTCTGAATTGTGAGAACATTCCCGGCAACTCTTGCCCTGTTCTCCCCGGACGACTTCAACGTCTCCGATTCAAAATTCTTGAGCATTCCGTGAAGCTCAGGCATCGTCTTATCCATCGAATGCATGCGATAGTTAGTCACGAACGGAGAAAACATTGGATAAAGTACACACAAGATCAAATCTTATTGCATAATCTTCGACAATTTCTCTCATAGCCTCTCTAGACGGTCTATGAGAGCTTGCACCTTCAAAACGTGAGTGCTCACTGAAGACCCCGAAGGCATCTTGCAGTTTACCAACTCTTTGAGCGTACTGAACCGTTCAATACGCTCCTGCTCTTGGAACATTTCCTTGAGCACAACGTTTATCGAGTATGCATCCGAGTCCTCAAACTGCTTTTGAAGACTAGCGTCCATACATGCCAACATGAGGCACGTAACGTCAGTTGAGTCCTTCATAAGTTTCTCAAACGCGGCCTTTTCATCGGCCGTAGCATCGGGGCCCGGTTCTACTATTTTCGTATCCAATACGTGACTCTTGCCCTCTTGCCTGAGAACTATTCTCAGGTTTCGATGCCAGTCTAAGTAGTTCCGACCCACTAGCTTTTCCTTTTCTAATACCGATCTAATCGATAAGGTGTTGGTGTTACTAGAAGACATGTTCTACAAATGAATTAAAAGATTGATTACTAACGTTGCGTACTTATGTTATAGGCTTATATGATGATTATATGATAATGCTATTTTATCGAATCGATAACCCTCATACCGATACGGGACTCCAAGTCCATAACACTCAAGACCCATATTTTTCGATCCTCCCATAAGTGACTATGGCCGACAAATGAGATCTCGATATTTTAGGTAGGATTAAATCCAATCGTATCCAATACGACTCTCGTTCCTTTATAGAATTTCGGTGACGAATCGTATCCAATACAATCCATGTTCCGTGTGTGCATTCTATCTATGCCCCGAACTCCAATCGGATTGGCTTGGACGGTTAAGTCACAACCATATCCAACGTATCGTTCAATCGAACTACTCACGTGCCCGACTATGGCCTGAAACCACGTGAGTCCTCAATTAACGCTTACCACCCGCACCAATATATACAATAGTACGTGCCCGACTATGGCCTGAAACCACACACTATGTCATATCAATCTCGATGGTTGTGGATATGGAAGGCATTTCCATGACTTAAATATTATGAGGGATCATGCCATTGCATGTTTCTAAATTCGTGACATAATTATATTATATCACTATCACAAGATTTTCGATATGCATATGATTTTATTTGGGAGTCTAATTATTCTAAATAATTATCTAATTATATGCTAGTATGATTGATGCCGATCAAATCGATATAAAGAACTCAAAATTCCGAGTTTCGTAGCCAAAGTTATCACGAAAACAAAAACAACATTCTGCCAACCAGGGGGCAGTTCGTTCCAACGAAATGGAGTCCGTTCGAACGAACCTAAACCCATCTTTTAAGGCCCCCGGTCGCATCCCCGCAGCCCCGGTTCGTTCGGAACGAACTGTCCAGTCAGTTCGAACGAACTGGCCCCGGGGGACGCAGAAAACCCTGTTTTCGTGCAGTTTTTTGCCGTTTTTCGTCGTTTTTTGCCGTTTTTCGCCTGTTTTTCGAAGCGATCAATCATGAAACCTTTTCACGATCATTCCTAGATACTCTCAATCAACTTTTGATCGATCTCTAGCGAATTCCACTTGTGATTTTAACGGAATTTGACATTCTTTATATTTAACATCATGCAAACGGGTACGAACTTTGATAACCCGTGCGTATATCGAATATACGACTATGATTCGACCCTCAAATCGATGGCGATCGGTCTGATACCACTGTAGGGGAATATCCCCGACCCCGGCCCCGCGCAGCGGAATGAAGGCCCGGTCCGGTTCCCCGATTCCCGAGATCACGCCATGACTTCGAGGGTACGATGCAAATAGAAGGACAGATTCATACCGGTGCAAAATTGATTGGGGTTGATCGCTGCCTTCTTTCTCCTGTCACGTTGGTGACAATCCGCGCGTACCACACCACGCGTCTTTCACCGCTCGTTGACTTCGCCGATTCGCTTGATTTCGTCTCCGACTCAATCTACTCGTCCGAATCGATCACAACCGTAAGAGCCCCAGATGTTGCTCCTCTACGTGTATCCACCTTGACTCGTAAGACGTCGGTCACGGATGCACCTGCCTAGACGATGCACCGGTGAACTTGCTCGATCGAATTGATTCTCTATCTCTCGAGAAACTCTTTTCTCGATTTCTCTCTCTTCGCACCTTTTCACTTTGAGAAAGATCAAATCTGAATTCTTTCTTTCTTTTGTGTCTTTGGCAGAATGATAACTTAATTCCTTAGTTAGGATGAGAGAGAAAATATCCTATTTATATCTAATAGGATTAGGATTAGCCAAGAGACATGTATATCCAATATACACCCTTTCACACAGAAAAGTGCATGAACCTGTTCAGTATTCTGTCCAGACGAAATTGATAAATTTCTCTGACAGAAAATCAACCAACATGACAGTTGTAGATAATCTTATTATCTACCCAACCCAATTTGGCCCAGCCCAATTGGAGTTCGTATGCAAAAGTTATGACTGTTGTACTAACTGTATGTCATACTGTTGCATCCTTTCGGTATTTCACAGAAACGACACTGATACTTCGTTCATATGAAATATATTTCTTCATGAAGGTTGTAGATAATCTTATTATCTATCTAATCCAATTTGAATCATTCAAATCAGATTTTCCCACTGAAAGTTATGGCCACGAATGTACGACTACATTCGTTTATCCTTGTGTACACTTTTACGGTTGATCCTGAAACTGTATATCCTTCATAATCATAGTTGAATAAGTTTTTAAAACAATCCTTAATCAAAGGGCCAATGCTCAAGTGTGTAGCAATCACTCCTCACCCTCTTATAAGAGCGACCTCTCTAATCTCAGTCGTTCATTCTCAACAAACTCCATCTTCTGACAAGAGAATAAAATCAGTTATTTGTATTGATCTGGGGGTAGTTTAGTAACACCAACTAAAGAACTTAATATAAACACGATGTAATAATTTTTGATAAAATAATAATAAAAATTGATTACTTAAATTCATCATCTCTCCTTTCTTCATGGTATCAGAGCAAAATTACTAACGCAGCTCGATCCATTTCTCCGGTCACGGCCATGACCAACTTCACTGTAAAATCGGTGGAATCGGTTCTATTTCGTGTTGCAACTGCAAAAACCTCTCATGAAATTTGGACAACTCTTCAGCGAATTTATGCATCTCAATCTATCACCCGTGTCATAGATCTGCGCAAGAAGATGCACAATCTCAAGAAGGGGGCTCTTTCGTGCTCTGAATATCTTCAAAAACTCAAAACGATAGGAGAAGAAGTCAATGACAAAGAGATGCTAATTTATGCCATTCAAGGTTTGGGCCCCGAATTTAATCCCATTTCATGCACAATTTCAAATCAAAATCAGTCTCTATCCTTTGATGAAATTCAAGCTATGATACTGAACTACGAAAGACTACTAGATCAACAAAAAGAGCAAACAATGGATGTGATTGTTTTAGCCACATCCGCACCATCCTCTACCTTAGCTTGCGAGAAATGCCATCACACAAATCATCCAACTGAAAGATGCTTCTTTAAAAATGGATTTAAGCCAAAACCAAATTGGAAAGGCAGGGGCACTTTCTCCCGTGTTTGATCTGTCGTGGAACAAACCACACACCAGATCGGTGCTTCTACAAAAATGGGTTTCCCTCCTCAAGAATCCTTCCATCACTCAATCCCTCGGCATTTTACTCTTATACCCCTCACCCCTCTCATTCTTACAATCCATTCACAAACCATGTTCATCCATCACCATCAACTATATCCTACTATATCAACCCATGTTGAATAGCCAAGCTCTCCCCGCTACTCCTTCTGCTCATTACAAGCCCTACGTACATCACCCCTCCTCATGAATATTTTTTAGATTCTAGCGCCACTCATCACATCTCATATGACGTGAACAATCTCCACTCTTTTTCGCCGCATCAGGGACACGAATCCGTCAAAATTGGGGATGGTACATGTTTTCCTATTCTTCATTTTGGTTCCCTATCATTTCCAATATCTTCATCTAAACATCTCAATCTTAATTCTATTCTTCATGTACCATCAATGGACAAAAATCTGATAACGATATATATCTTGAATTTCATCCACTTTTTTTTTTGTCTTGTGAAGGATTCTCGAACGAAGGAAACAATTCATCGAGCACCTCTCGTTAATGGGTTATATCAGCTCCAGCCCCCAATTTCTCCTTCCGCTTTCTCTGCAGAACGTAGCTCAATCAACACTTGGCATCAGCGTTTATGTCATGCCTCCTCCATTTTAATTTCATTTTTTAGCAAACTCTAAGCAAATAAATTCATCTGGTACCAATTTCCTTTTCTGTTCGGACTGTTGTAAGGGCAAGTCCCATACTTTACCTTTTTCATTAAGACAAAATCTTTCTCTTGCACCTCTTGATCTGGTTCATACCGACTTGTGGGTCCTAGCTACATCCCGTCCATTTTTGGCTCTCTTTATTACGTTCACTTCATCGATGACTTTTCTCGTTACTCGTGGATCATATTTCATCAAACATACAAGTGATGTTACGTTCCCTTCATGTACCATCAATAGACAAAAATCTTCAAATTGTTTTTATAAATATGATAATTGATATTTTCGAAGGTGTTAGACTTCACTTTTTGCATTTTTTCAAAAATTGTGAAAAAATAGAAATTCGCATATATTAGCCTTCCATGTTGGAGTTTTTTTAAGGAAAACATTAAAATTAAGTATTTTGTTCGTTTTAGCCTTTCATTCGTTTTAGACTTCACTTTTTGCATTTCTTTCAACTTTTTTGAACAAAAAAATGGAAATTCGCATTTGTTAGTCTTCAATTTTGGATTTTTTTTTATGAAAACATGAAAATTAAGTATTTTGATTGTTTGAGGCATCAATATGACAATTTGTTTAAGGTTTTAGACTTCACATTTTTCATTTTTTTCAATTTTGTTGATAAAAAATAGAAATTCACATGTGTTAGTCTTCAATTATGGTGTTATTTTTAGAAAAACATGAAAATTAATTATTTTTCTCGTTCTAGACAGATATCGTTAAATTGTTTTTCAAAATATGATAATTGATATTTTTGTAAGTGTTAAGACTTCACTTTTTGCATTTTTTTGATTTTTTTTAAAAAAACCAGAAATTCACATACGTTAGTCTTCAATTTTGGACTTTTTTTAAGAAAAACATGAAAATTAAGTATTTTGTTTGTTTTAGACATATAGTTTGGCATTTATTAGAAAATATGATAATTGATATTGTTGTAGGTGTTGGTTTTCCATTTTGTAGTTTTTTAAGAAAAACATGAAATTAAGTATTTTGTTTCTTTTAGACATCAATTTTGTCATTTATTATAAAATTATGATAATTGATTTTTTTTTGAGGTGTTAGACTTCACTTTTTGAATTTTTGTGAAATATTTGAAAAAAATTGAAATTTGCTTGTGTTAGTTTTCAATTTTGGAGTTTTTTTGGAGGAAAACATGAAAAATTAAGTATTTTGATCGTTTGAGGCATCAATTTTGGAATTTATCACAAAAATACGATAATTTTTTTGAATGTTTTAGACTTCACGTTTTTCAAATATGTTGAAAAAAATAAAAATTCGCCTGTGTTAGTATTCAATTATGGAATTTTTTTAGAAAAACATGAAAATTAAGTATTCTTGTTCTAGACAGAAATCTGGAAACACTACAACATTTTAGGCCTATTGAGGCGGTCAAAACCGATCAAAATATGATAATTGATATTTTTGAAGTTCTTAGCCTTCACTTTTTGCATTTTTGCAATTTTTTAAAAAAAACTAGAAATTCACAGATGTTAGTCTTCCATTTTGGACATTTTATAAGGAAAGCATGAAAATTAAGTATTTTATTTTTTTTAGACATAACGTTTGGCATTTATTAGAAAAGGATGATAATTAATATTGTTGTAGGTGTTAGACTTCACTTTTGGCATTTGTCGTATTTTTTGAACCAAAAAAAGAGAGATCCGCATGTGTAAATTTTCAATTTGGGATTTTTTTAGGAAAACATGAAAATAAAGTATTTTGTTCGTTTTAGAAATGAATTTTGGCTTTTATTAGAAAAATATGATAATTGATATTGTTGAAGGTGTTAGACTTCACTTCTTGCATTTTTTTTCAAATTTTATGAAAAAAAAATAGAAATTCACATGTGTTTGTCTTCAATTTTTGAGTTTTTATAGAAAAACATGAAAATTAAGTATTTTGCTCGTTCTAGACAGAAATCTTGGAATTGTTTTGAAAAATATGATAATTGATATTTTCGAAGGTGTTCGACTTTTCTATTTTCAATTTTTTTTGAAAAAATAATAGAAATTTGCATGTGTTAGTCTTCAATTTTTGAGTTTTTTTCAAAAAAACATATGAAAATTAAGTATTTTGAAAGTGTTAGACTTCAATTTTTGCATTTTTCCAAAATTTGTGAAAAAATAGAAATTCGCATATATTAGTCTTCCATTTTGGAGATTTTTAAAAGAAAATATTGAAATTAAATATTTTGTTCGTTTTAGACATAAATTTTGTCATTCATTAGAAAAATATGATAATTGATCTTTTTGAAGGTGTTAGACTTAACTTTTTGCATTTCTTTCAACTTTATTTAACAAAAAAAATGGAAATTCGCATGTGTTAGTCTCCAATTTTGGATTTTTTTATGAAAAAATGAAAATTAAGTGTTTTGTTCGTTTTAGACATCAATTCTGACATTTATTAGAAAAATATGATAAGTTATATTTTTTAAGGTATATTAGACTTCACTTTTTGCATTTTTTCAATTTTTTTGAAACAAAATAGAAATTTGCATTTATTAGTCTTCAATTTTGAAGTTTTTTTTAGAAAATACATGAAAATTAAGTATTTTGCATGTACTAGACAGAAATCTTGGAATTATTTCGAAAGATATGATATTTGATATTTTTTAAGGCGTTAGACTTCACTTAATTCATTTTTGCAAAAAATTTCAAAAAAAATAGAAATTCGCATGTGTTAGTTTTTAATTTTGGAGTTTTTATGAGGAAAATTTGAAAATTAAGTGTTTTGTTCGTTTTACAAATCAATTTTTGCATTTATTACAAAATATGTTTTGTGTATCGGCGTCACTATCGAGGCCCGCGCAGCGAATTGTGAGGCCCGGTCCAACCCGATCCCGAGGACCACGTCTACGACTCGATCGTACAAATCCTAAACTACGTGCAACTACCTATGAATATAACAATTATAACATAGATTCATAGCACGTGAAATTGATCACGGAGACGGGTTGACTACGTATTTGCTTTGCTTGCCTCGATCCGGTAACACGCACGTCCAACGCCCGTGCGATTCGACACCTTGCTCGAAGCTCCTTTTGTCGTATACAACCGGATATGATCCGATTCGTCTCCGACCTTGCTCTCGATTGATCACACCAGAGAATCTCAGTTGAGATTCCTCTACTCGTATCCACCTCGAGCTATATGTATTTCGGTTGCGGCAAATTCCCCTAAAATTTGTCACAAACTTGCTTGACAAAATCTCTCTAATGGAGCTTGCTCTTTTTCTTGTCCCACAAGAATTTCAGATCTAGAATTCTAAACCAGGAAGAGAGAGAGATCAGGTGAATATCATATATTAACCTCTCCATTAATGATGGTATTAATGAGTATCAAAAACTGCCAATCCAGAATTTGGATCACAGTGCGTCGGGACGCACGATATGGTGCGTCGTGACGCACGATATGGTGCGTCGTGACGCACGTACGTGTCACGAGTACTAGATCTAGCCGGATCAATTGTGCTCCGTCATGATGGACAGGACTGTGCGTCATGACGCACCACCGTCATGACGCCCTGGATGGTGCGTCATGACGATATACTTATAGATTGGCATACACAAAAATACATTATTGTGCGTCATGACTGACCAAATGGTGCGTCTGAAAGAAATACAGTTTCGGATCAACCGTAAAAGTGTACACAAGGATGAACGAATGTAAGCGTACATTCGTGGTCGTAACTTTCAGTAGGAAAATCCAATTTGAATGGTTCAAATTGGGTTAGATATATAATGAGATTATCTATAACCTTCGTGTAGAAATATATTTCATATGAATGAAGTATTAGTGTCGTTTCTATGAAATACCGAAAAGGTGCAACAGTATGATATACAGTTAGTAAAACTGTCATAAATTTTGCATACGAACTCCAATTGGGCCAGGACAAATTGGGTTGGGTAGATAATAAGCTTATATACAACTTTCTTGAAGGTTAATTTTCTGTCAGAAGCATTTACCAATTTCGTATGGACAGAATACTAAACAGGATACATGCAGTTTTCTGTGTGAAAAGGTGTATATTGGATATACATGCCTCTTGGCCCATCATAATCCTATGTGATATAAATAGGATATTTCTCTCTAAATCTGTGTGGTTCAATTCAGTCCAACCTGTTGAATTAATAAGATTAATCCAGAATATTGAGAGTCATCTTTCTAAGAGTGAAAGAGTGCGAAGAGAGAAAACCGAGAAAAAGGAGTTTTTCTCGGTGTAGAGAATCAATCTAATCGAGCAAGTTCGCCGGTGCTTCGTCTAGGCAGTTGCACCCGCGACCGACGTCTTCCGACTCAAAGTGGATACACGTAGAGGAACGACACGTGTGGTTCTTCGATTGTGATCGATCCGGAGGAGCATTAATCGTCAACAAGCGGTGAAAGACGCGTGGTGTGGGATGCGCGGATTGTCACCAACGTGACAGGAGAAAGATAGCAATCAACCCTTCGAGTGCAATCAATTTTGCACCGGTATCAATCTATCCTTCTTATTGCATCGTACCCTCGAGATCATGGCGTGATCTTGGATTTTGGGAACCGGACCGGGCCTTCATATCCGCTGCGCGGGCCCGGGGTCGGGTGAATTTCCCTACAGTGGTATCAGAGCGATCGCCATCGATTCGAGGGTCGAATCATAGTCGTATATTAGATATACGCACGGGTTATCAAAGTTCGTACCCGTTTGCATGATGTTACATATAGAGAAAGTCAAATTCCGTTAAAATCACAAGTTGAATTCGCTAGAGATCGATCAAAAGTTGATTGAGAGTATCTAGGAATGATCGTGAAAAGGTTTCATGATTGATCGTTTTTGAAACGAGCGAAAACAGACAAAACTGCAGGAAACAGCAGAAAAATCGCATAGTCCGTTACAACGGACTGGTTGATCCGTTGTAACGGACACTGCATAAGATATAGGAAATTGGGGATTATTTGCGAAAATCACATAGTCCGTTACAACGGACTTGGAGTTCCGTTGTAACGGACTCTGTATAAGATATATGGATGTGAGGAGGACTGTGAATAAACACATAGTCCGTTACAACGGACATGGGTTCCATTGTAACGGACCTTGTATGTGATACGAGGATGCGGGGATGTCTTTGGCTTCCTTTGGAGTCCGTTGTAACGGGCAGAGTCCGTTGTAACGGAATAGTTCACAGGTTAGTCCGTTGTAACGGACCTAGGTTGCGTTACAACGGACATGTTTCTGGAAATTTTGGCCAACATCCGCAATTAAAAACCGTTGTAACGGAGTTAAGGTCCGTGGTAACGGAGTGAAGGAGACTGGAGGTCCGTTGTAACGGACTATGGTGCGTTACAACGGACTATGGTGCGTTACAATGGACTAGTCTCTGGTTGGTGATTTTGTTTTCGCGATAACTTTGGCTACACAACTCGGAATTTTGAGTTCTTTATATCGATATGATCGGCATCAATCATACTAGCATAAAAGATAAGTATTTATTTAGAATAATTACTCTCCCTAATTAAATCATATGCATTTAGAAATCTTGTGATAGTGATATAATATGATTATGTCACGAATTTAGAAACATGAATGTCATGATCCCTCATAATATTTAAGTCATTGAAATGCCTTCCATATTCACAACCACTAAGTTCGGTACTACGTCTCACATGGGTTAAGGCCAAAGCCGACATGGGTTATTGTAGTTATCGACGGGGTGGTAAGCGTTAAATAAGGACTGATAAGGGTTAAGGCCAAAGCCGACTTATTAGTAGTTTATTTGAACGATACGTTGAGTACGGTTGTGAATTAACCGTTCAAGTCAATAAGGGTTAAGGCCAAAGCCGACTTGATTGGAAGTTCGGGGCATAGATAGGATGCACACACGGAAATGGGATTGTATATGATACGATCCATCACCGAAATCCTATAAAGGTTCAAGAGTCGCATATAATGCGATTGGATATAATCCTACCTAAATAGCGAGATCCCACTAGTCTGCCAAAGCAACTTATGGGAGGATCGTGATATATGGGTCTTGAGTGTTATGGACTTGGAGTCCCGTATCGGTATGAGGGTTATCGATTCGATAAAATAACACTAACATATAATCATCATATAAGGCTATAAGATAAGTACGCAACGTTAGTAATCAATCTTTTATTTCATTTGTAGAATCTGTCTTCTAGTAATACCAACACCATGTCGATTAGATCGACGTTAGAAAAAGATAAGCTAGTGGGTCGGAACTACCTGGATTGGCACCGAAACCTGAGAATAGTTCTCGGGCAAGAAGGTAAAAGCCACGTATTGGATACGGAACTAGTAGAACTGGGCCCCGATGCTACGGCCGATGAAAATGCCGCGTTTGAGAAACTTAAGAAGGACTCAAATGACGTAACATGCCTCATGTTGGCATGTATGGACGCTAGTCTTCAAAAGCAGTTTGAGGACTCGGATGCACATATAATAAAAGTTGTGCTCAAGGAAATGTTCCAAGAGCAGGAGCGTATTGAAAGGTTCAGTACACTCAAAGAGTTGGTCAACTGTAAGATGCCTTTTGGGTCTTCGGTGAGCACTCACGTTTTGAAGGTGCAAGCTCTCATAGACCGTCTAGAGAAGCTAGGAGAGAAATTGTCGAAGATTATGCAACAAGATCTGATCTTGTGTGCAGTTCCTCTAATGTTTTCTCCGTTTGTGACTAACTATCACATGCATTCGATGGATAGAACGATTCCTGAGCTTCACGGAATGCTCAAGAATTATGAGTCGGAGATGTTGAAGACATCCGGGGAGAACAAAACAAAAGTTGATGGGAATGTTCTCACGATTCATAATAAGGATCGTAAGAGATCGATGTCCAAGGGCGGTTCGGCTAAGAAACGTTCGAAGCCGAATAAAAAGGGAAAGGAGAAATCCAAGGATGCGACGTGCTACCATTATCACAAGACTGGACATTGGAAGCGCAATTGCAAGGCTTACCTCGATGAGGTGAAGAAGGGCAATACGGCTTTTGAATCCGGTCCATCAGGTATTAACGTTATCGAAATTCATCTTTCTACTATGACTAATTGGGTATTGGATACCGGTTGTGGGACTCATATTTGTCGAAATATGCAGGTTCTTCAAAATAGTCGAAAGTTGGAGAAAGGCGAAGTTCATCTACGAGTCGGGAATGGAGCAAGAGTTGCTGCGTTTGCCGTTGGAGAAAGGCGAAATTTTTTTGGACGTCTTAGACTTCACTTTTTGCATTTTTTGCGAAATATTTGAAAAAAATTGAAATTTACGTGTGTTAGTTTTCAATTTTGGAGTTTTTTTGGAGGAAAACATGAAAATTAAGTATTTTGATCGTTTGAGGCCTCAATTTTGGAATTTATTATAAAAAAATGTTATCACATTTTTGTACAAAAATGATCATGTTCGTTTTTGTCATTCACTTTTTTTATCAAAATACTAACACACGTAAAATATTTTTAAGGCCTAGACCTTAAAAATATTCATCATGTTCGTTTTTGTCATTCACTTTTTGCATTTCTTTCAACTTTTTTGAACAAAAAATTGAAATTCGCGTGTGTTAATCTTCAATTTTGGATTTTTTTGATGAAAACATGAAAATTAAGTATTTTGTTCGTTTTAGACATCAATTTTTACATTTAATAGAAAAATATGATAATTTATATTTTTGAAGGTATTAAGACTTCACTTTTTCCATTCTTTCAATTTTTTTGAAAAAAAAATAGAAATTTGCGTGTGTTTGTCTTCAATTATGGAGTTTTTTTAGAAAATACATGAAAATTAAGTATTTTGCACGTACTAGACAAAAATCTTGGAATTATTTTGAAAGATATGATTTTTGATATTTTCTAGACTTCACTTATTTCATTTTTGCCAACAATTTCAAAAAAATAGAAATTTGCATGTGTTAGTCTTCAATTTTGGATTTTTTTTTATGAAAACTTGAAAATTAAGTATTTTGTTCGTTTTACAAATCAATTTTGGCATTTATTACAATATATGATATATGATATTTTTGAATGTGTTAGACTTCATTTCTTGTATTTTTGTTAAATATATTGAAAAAATAGAAATTCGCATGTGTTAGTTTTCCACTATGTAGTTTTTTTTAGAAAAAACATACAAATTAAGTATTTTGCTCGTCCTAGACAAAAATATTGGAATTGTTTTTAAAAATATGATAATTTATATTTTTAAGGTGTTAGACTTCCTTTTTAGAATTTTATATTTCTTTTTGAAAAAAATAAAAATTCACATTTGTTAGTCTTCCAATTTGTAGTTTTTTAATAAAAACATGAAAATTACTTATTTTGTTTCTATTAGACATCAATTTTGCCATTTATCATAACATGATGAATATAATTGATTTTTTTGGAGGTGTTAGACTTCGCTTTTTGTATTCTTTGCGAAATATTTGAAAAAATTGAAATTTGCTTGTGTTAGTTTTTAATTTTGGAGTTTTTTTGGAGGAAAACATGAAAATTAAGTATTTTGATCGTTTGAGGCATCAATTTTGAAAATTATTATAAAAATATGATAATTTTTTTTAAGATTTTAGACTTCACATTTTTCATTTTTTCAAATATGTTGAAAAAAAATAGAAATTCGCAAGTGTTAGTATTCAATTATGGAGTTTTTATAGAAAAACATGAAAATTAAGTATTCTTGTTCTAGACAGAAATCTTGAAATTGTTTTTCAAAATATGATAATTGATATTTTTGAAGATGTTAGACTTTATTTTTTGCATTTTCTCAATCCTTGATTTTGTCTTATTAATCTCAGTCCTTGATTTTATCTAACTAATCTAAGCCCTAACATTCTCTAAAATAAGATGACCCACTAAGGCACTAACTATACTCGGCCTTAGAGTCAAATGCTTGAATTTAAAAGAGAGCTTCCTCTCTGGTTCTATCCTGACTGGATGCCTCCGGTCATCGTCATCACATACTCTTAAAAATCATGTAATTTAATTTGAAATGATAAACAGTTGAATATTTTTTATTTTACATGGACCTAGGGAATGATAATATTTTCTTTTTTGTGATTAAATGGAGAATTTTTTTGTTCTCCATCCATTATTTGATGTTAGTGGGAACTGAGTCATTGATTTATGATTTATTGTGTTATATACTCAATCATTTGAGTTATGAATTGATTATTGTGTCATGTACTTGCTATCAAATTTACAAAACCTTTGGTACGACTATTTAACAAAATAGAAGATACAATTAGAAGTTACAAGATTAAATTCAGCAACTCGAATAATCCACGGTAAAATTTACCAAGTAACCTCGGCTCAATATTTGTTTGGAAAATAATGTTTTATAGAATTTGACACACCTGTCTTTTATTTATTTTCAAAAAAACTCGAATGAGCGAATATTTCAAAAAAACGACTTTACCTATATCGTTGTATGTGAATCGTATCATAAATCATATGCAAACATATCGTATTGCTTTATCCATAAAAATAACCGGTTCGTGTTGGAAGGATTATTGAATGAAAACTAAAAAAATTTCAAAAGAATTAATCTCAAGAAGAATGAAACTTGTAAACTTCAAGTCGGCCGAAACTATGCTAAATCCATAAATTAATGGCCTTTAACCCTTCAATTCAACCGATCTGTTGTTGGCCTGTCGTCGAATTTGTTTGTATTGCTAATATTATGAAATAATGGGCTTTTCTGAAGAAGAAAAAATGCTTGCATATTTTCATTTTTGCCACTATTGAATGGTTCCCCATACCTCTCTTTTTCCACTTCCAATGCAGCTTTTACGACCCATTTGCCATTTCTCCATTTTTACTTGTTTCTACATAGAATCCACTCTTTCTCTTCACTCTCGCTCTAAAATGGCTTCTTCTTGTTCTTCTATTAACTCGGTTAGTATCTTCTCTTCTTCTTCCTTTTCACTTTTTCAACTGCTTTAGCTTTAATGGTGCTTTGTTTGTAAATTTGGGTAATTTCAGGGTTTTGTTCTGAGTTCTGAGTTTTGGGGTTTGCGTTTTCTTTTTCAGTCATTGTTTAAGTTAATTGTTTCTAATTTTTGTTTGGGGGAGGAATCAGAGAGTTAATTGGCCTAGAATAGGCAAGATTCCATGCTAAATAGGAATTTCACGGGAATAATTTTCACGGGAATAATTCTTAGTTAAATTTTCCAAATGTTAATTCGAACTGTTTATCTGACTTTCAGTTAATTATCTTTCTGATTTATGAATCTTGAAACTTGGATCTATTATCAATTTATTGGTTCTTAAAAAAAAATCAGGACATAAAGAATGGAGATCCGTGGACATTAAAATTTGAAGCTTTGGAGAAGAGAAGGAAAGAAGCACAAGAAGAACGAGATACTTTGCGCAAACTAGTACAAGATTTATACAGCAATGTGAAGGTACAGTTATATCTTTTATAGGATATTTTTGCAAATTTTGTATGTAATTTCATAATTAAAAGTGGTATTTGCAATTAATGTTTCATTCTTTTAGTTTGCGAAGGATTTGTTACCAACATATATACAAAGACTAAACGAGCTACAAGCAAAAGTTGGTTCTCTTGAATTGGAATTAGAGAGCCTCAAATCTTCACAAGATGAAATATCAAACCCTAATTTCCAAAATGGATTTCAGGTACAAATATCTTTCTGCAAAATGGAAAGGCATTGTTTCACATGTATCCAAAAAAAACTCAAATTATCAAATATACCCCTCCAAAATGTGAAATATCATGAATTGTAAGGGTATTCATGATGTTTTGAGATTTTTGCAGAGGTACACGTGAAATCATGCCAAATAGGAAAGTTTACTTTTTTGTAATAAATGTTTTGCACGTTCTTTATTGAAATATTGCAGTGTGAGGAGATTGTGGAGTGACAATGTGGATCCTGGTCTAACATTAGGAGCCCTAATTATGTTAGCTGTATGAATTAATTAATTAGCTTATCTCATTTGGATTTGGATTGTAAATAATTGGTAATGCATTTGTAGAACTACCACGAAATTAGTACTGATGTAAGTCTTAATGATCTTGTTTTTTTTTCTGGGGAATTATTAAATATCTCTTAACTTTTCTAGAAATTAAATAACAAACCCTTACATTTGGGTTACAACAAAAAAACCTCACTCTAAATAAGTTTTCATTTATTAAAATTTTGGTTAAATTTAATATTTTCTGGTGTAAATAATTTTTAGACCAAGATATCCGTTCTTTTTCATATTTAGTGTTATTAAACTGTTAAGAAATTCATACAAGGAGTAACAAATAAAATTTAAAATTAGGAGAGTTCTATCGTATATCATTTTAAAAAGGTATTTTGGATATTTAGAAGGATGTATCATAAAATTTATTTTCTATGAATATTTTTTCTTTAATAAAATTATCTTAATACTCATTAATTGATAAATACCGAAAATACTCTTGAAAATAGGAAAATGGAAGGTAATTTGGTGAATGGAAAATTAATTGTATCCATCTTTAAGATTTATTCTTATATTACATATGGAGGTAAATGAATTAAATTTTTTTAGGGAGATTTTTGGAGTGTCTAAAAAGATAAAAGATTCATCCATATTCTTATTTCGGACCGAAGATTTGTACGATTTCATCGTGTCATAGTTTTACATTAATTTCACCATTAAATTATGATATGTTTTAGAATTTAAGAAAATAATTAATCATTGATTTTTTTAATTCTTTTTAAAATTGAAATACAAATTGTATTGCCCTGTCATTAAAAAAGCAAAAACTTCTGTGTTACAAGAAAATATTCGGATATGTAAGTAGAATATTATCAAAAAAAAAAACAAAATATGGATACTACGAGTCACAGTCGTCCATTTACTAGTTTATGCCTTTCATCCTGTTTTGGGGAGTCGTTGTTGGTTTCTTTAATAAGATCGTAAGTCATAGTCTTGCTTGTTGGGTAGTTTGTTGAGCTATGAGTCTTGCAGTGGAGGTGGTTGTTGTGAATAGATACGCGCATTTTTTTTCCAAATTATTTTTTGGAGAAGTGTTTCGTTGAATGTTTGGAGGTGTAATATGCTTAGTCCTCCGTTTCTTTTTGTTAGGCATAATTTTTCCCAATTCATTAAACAATTTTCCGGATTACACGTTTCAATTACCTTCCATAAGAATGATCTTGTCATTTTCGTTATTTTTGAGGTTACTCCTTTTGAGAATCGTATGGTTTACATTTGATATACGGAGAGGGAGGTAAGTGTCGCTTTAGCCAAGGTTAACCTTGCTCCAAATGAGAGTAGTTTTTCCTTCTAAACATTGATTTTTTATAATTATATTTATTTTGTATACTTTTATGTGTGTATTATTGTATATCGTACTTTAAGTAATCATAGAATTCCACATCATCTTATGTGGACTATTATTATTATTCGCGTGGACGAATATATGATATATAAATGTATAATTTATGGTATATCCCTCTAAATCTCAAAATAATATATTTGTCTCTTTTAAATCACAAATATCAAATATATCCTCTAAACAAATATTATTTTCAAAATAAAAAGTCAACTTCTCTCTCCTCCCAAAACATGCAAGAGTGAAAAGAAAAAAAAATGCTCAAACCGGAGTAGAGGCGCCACCTCCACCACCACCTCCCAAAACACCTAATCCTTTTATTTGAGACCACACACACACACACACACAACCCACCACCTCTCCATTGGCATCTATCTAAATCGATGGAAGGCAGGAAGAGCACAACAAGCATCGTCGATCACAGTGAGTACCATCGATCGCAGCGAGCGAGCAGCATTGTGGTTTATCTTTGGTTGACGAATCGAGACATCAATTGAGAGAAGAATTGTGACAACAATTGAGGAAACCGACTGAGACCAATCGAGACATCAATTGAGGAAAGAATCATGCAAATTGAGGCTAGAATCGAGACAATCGTGCCTTGTCTGGTTTGTGCCAACAGCGAGGCTCGGGTCGTGCCAGCAACGGGGCGTCCATGTGTCATGGCAGCGAAGAGAAATGCATCTCTTCTCCGGACAGTTGGTCCCCCGTCCTCGTCGTCTCCTGGCATCAGGTCCCAATGACGTGCAAGGAAGGAGCTTCCAATTCGTTCAATTTCTCTCTTTTTACTTGCGCTCATTTCCCACATCCAAACGTCGGTAGCGACGGTCTCGGTCACGTGAACTCGGTCACGTGAAGACTAAGACAACGACAACGATGGTCAAAAAGAGACTATGGCAACAGCGGCAACGGTCTTGCTTTCAAGGTTCTACGACAACTAAGGCGTCGAATCTTGAAACCGGATCATCAAGACAAATAAGTCATCGATTGGAGACAAACATCTAATTTGATCATGGTTTCTGTATGATTCAAGTTTCTCGATCTATATGAAAGGAATTTTTCGACGGGCAAAGAAACTTATCGATCGCCACGGCACATTTCTATACCAATTGAAGGACTGGCATCAAACGGTATCGACGGCTAGAAAATATTAAATTTCGATTGGCATTTAGATTTTTCTTTTCTTTTTGCAAATGTAATTTTTTTTTTATTTAATGAAAAATGTAGTAAACACCTTCAAAAAAAAATCTATCAAATTTATCCAAATATAACTTTTCAGTTATTTTAATAGAAAATATATAAAATTAAGTTTTTACTCTCATTCGTTTCTCTTGCATCACTCGCATGTCTAGTCTCATCTGCATATAGGAGATCTTTCTTCTCCACTTGCATTTCTTGTCCGTGTCTCAAGAGGTGTTCGTTCGGTCGGTTCGATTTAAATCGAATCAAATAATACCAAATCGATATAAACGAAACTGAGCTTAATTAAATTGGATCGAACTGTATAACTTTTGAACTAATCATTAAAAATCGAACCGAATAAATTGAAATGTTATTCGATTTATTAGGTTGAACCGAATAGCAAATATTATCATTTTAAATACAAATAACTTAGTAAGAAAATTCATATTTTATTTATCAAAAATGTATAAACAAATATTATAAAATATATTTTTGTTATTTATAAGACATTGTATACATTTTTATGTTTTAACATTAAAAATAGGAATACATCAGGTTGTTCGGTTGGTTCGGTTTAACTGATTTTCAAAACTCCAAAACTAAACCGAACCGAACAAATTGAAAATACTATTTTTTAACCGAACTGAATCAATTAAAACGAAAATCGAACCGGTTAAATCGAATTCAACCGGTTCGATTCGAAAACTGAATAAACCGAATTTTTTGAACACCCCTAATTAGATGCATACAACATGTTCATGAAAATACATGTTAAGAAAATTTTACGTTGTAACCAATTTGGTATGGATTGGTACTGGATTTTGTAGCGGGATACTTAATCTTAAAACTTAAAAGACTTAAAAGAGATGTCTTAGACTCTTGAAATTGGCTTAACGGGTGCTATAGTACATTGTGCTATCGTTCCAACACTAGACTTTAAAATGCTTAATGAAACCCCAGTTAGTATCATTATCAAAAGTTTGAATTTGAATTAATATTTCATTTTGTAAGTCTCAATTTTGTTAATTGTATATAAACTAAATTTTGTATATAATAAAAAAAAAGACTCATATGTTTTTGGGAAATTTTCAAAAAACCCTCTATCTTTTTTGGATATTCTAAAAAACCCCCTATATTTTTGGAAACTCCAAAAACCCCCTCTACCAAAGTTTTATTTTCAAATACCCCCCTATAGGGGTTAAATCTAACCATGGATGGTGTTAAAAAAAAAAATTAACCAAAATACCCTTCTATTTTCATATGTATATTTTTGTTATTTTTTCATTAATTCTATTAGGTTTAAGAAAATTCATAAATAATTTTTAACATATAATGATTTCACAAAAATAAAATTATTATATGTTGTGTTTGTATAATTTTAATATTTCATTTATTATTCATTAAAAACTAACATCAGATAATAATAAAATAAACACCTTGAAAATATATTGATAGAAAAATATTTCTTTAAACATCTATTTTATTTTTATTTTCGTTCTTCTTTTATGTATGTTTTTAATAGATCCATGATATTTTAATTTTTAAATATTTGCAAGGTGTTCTTTTAATATTATTGTTCATCTTATTATTATTTTATGTTATTTTTTCAGTAAAAAAATATGAAAGTCAAATATATATAATGTATGAAATATTAAAATTATATAAATATAACATATGATAATTATTTTTTAAAAATTATTATAAGCTAAAAAAAATTAGGACTTTTATAAAATTAATACAAATAACAAAAACATTATTTTAATTACTAAATATGTAAAAAGAAGGGTATTTTGGTCATAAAAAAATATTTAACACCATCCATAGTTAATTTTATCCCCATAGGGGGGTATTTGAAAATAAAAGTTTGGTACAGGGGTTTTTTTTGGAGTTTTCAAAAAGATAGGGGGTTTTTTAGAATATCCAAAAAAGATAGGAGGTTTTTTGAAAATTTCCCTATGTTTTTTTATCTATTGATATTAATAAAAATTGATTCATTGAATCCACAATTTCTCATAACATATCATATGTTTTTTGTGTCTCACTCTTTGGCCATTAGCATAAACTTAATTTTAGAAATTGATTTTGTTAATTGCGCATAACTTCAGAAATAAAACACACATGACTGGGGAAATCAACTAAAGAAATCAAATGAGCATGCTCATCACATCACAATAATTGTTTGGAACTTCACCAGAATTGTGTGAATCTTAATGCGCGGAGACCAGAAAAGAGAGTTAGTTTTAGAGTTATATCATACTAGCTTTATCCCCGCGCAATTGCGCGACAACATATCTATTTTTTTACATGTTTTTTATATAAATATTTAAATAGAATTAACTCGTGTGCGAATTAACGCGCGTGCGTTTGAACTAAATTAATCTAATCATGACATATTTGCAAATATCATGATGTCAATAGATGCATAAGATTCATGAAATTAATCTATCACGGATATTATTTTCTGATATAATTTGTATAAATAGCATTTGTTCAGGTACTTTTAAAATCGATTAATATAATCAGGACATATTCGCAAATATATTTGATGTCAATAGATGCATTATAGTTACGGTTCATTAAAGGATCACAATATGTCATATGGATACAACGGGCAAATGACAAAAAAAACTCGCATAAATTTGAGGTTATAAAATTTCATATATACCCGTGCAAAATGAGCAAATACAAAAAAAATTGAAAAGCAAAAAAAGGACCAAAATGTAAAAATGAAAAAAATTGGGTTAAAGGGAAAATTACAAAAAAAAAATTAAACTTACGAAATTGCATACATAACCCTGCCCAATGAGGAAATTAAAAAAAATTGAAAAATAAGAAAAAATGATCAAAATGTAAAAAAAGACAAAAATATATTAAAAAAAAGATCAAAATGTAAAAAAGGACCAAAATATAAAATAGGAAAAAATGATCAAAATGTAAAAAAGGACCAAAATATAAATAAACCAAAAAAATGACCAAAATATAAAATAAGAAAAAGGACCAAAATGTAAAAAAAGACCAAAATATAAATAAAAAAGGACCAAAATGTAAATAAATCAAAAAAGGACCAAAATATAAAGTGATGACGTGGCCTCATGTATGAGCCCAAATTTTTCTAAATTTATATATAAGAAGAATGTGTGATATTTAGAGTTGTGTTTAGGGTAACCATTAGGGGATGTATTTGGGACAATGACTAGGGTTATGATGTATGGGTAGATAAATAAAATTTGAATGTCACCCAACAATCAGTCGCTTGTTGTTAATGTTATCTATTTTTTTATATGATGTCGATGTAACTCGAACTCATAACATCTAGAAAATATGATTTTATTGTGTCAAAACGTTCAATCAACTGGGTTATAACAGTGGCAGATCTATTAAGGGACAAGGGGAGGAAGCTCCCCCCTCCCTCCTAGATTTTTGAACGATAATATATAACATGCGATTGTGTCGATGTATTTTACGATAGAACTGCAAAATTATTTACTACCGCTCTCCCAAAATTTTTTGAAAATTTCTCAATATTTTTTCCGTAATATATTGTTTGAATTTGCAATTTGACATGATAGAAATTGCCCATATATAAAATATAAATCATATATTTATTAAAATTATTTTCAGAACTTTAATTTAAAAAAAATCGTCAAATATATTGTTTGAATTTTGTCCCTTTAATTTGACATGCATATTAGTATAGTTCATGTATAACATTTTTCCAAACTGCATTTGTAAATATATTATTAAAAATATATATAATTAAAAAAAGACATATTTACATAATTGAATTTTTAGTATTATTATTTGTTTTTAAAAATAATTAGTAGGTTATATTTTTATTTTTGTTCAAACAACTTTAATATTTAAAATTAAAAAATTACTAACAAAAGTTATTAAAAAGATAGTTAATCTATCAAACATAAATAACTTTTTAAACTTATAAACTTATAAAGATCCATCGAGTAGTATTGTTAAACATGTGAATAAAGCATATGCTATTAAATATATTTTTAAATATGTTTGTTGAATTCAATGTAGATATTACTTTTTAAATTACCTTCAGTAGTAAAATTGTTTATTTAGAATGTTAATTGCATTTTGAATCGATAAAAATGTTTTTAGTATTGTATAATTAATGACATGTTATGTGACTACATATGTCGCATATTTCATTATTTTAATATTTAGTATTTCATAGAAAATTATGAAAAATAATGATGTAATATTTGTTGTTATATTTTTGTTGTGTTGCACCTCAGATATTATTATACATTGACACTGGCAGATGTATTGTTATTGGATAAAAAAAAAATTGATATCATAACGTAAATAATTGTAGATTATACATAATCATACACAAGTGAATTCAAATATTATTTTTCATGATATTATCATTATTATCATAAAATTTGTATTTTTGTATGATAAGTGATAACACAATAACATACTCGTCGCATAGGGCGCATGTATTATTCTAGTTTTATATTTAAATTTTCATAAGAACTAGGGGTATCTCGCTCCACTTCGGAAGCATATGTATCACATAATGAAATTTGAAATTATTGCTTTCCTTTTTTATCATGTTGAGATTATTAATAGAAGTAATGATGTTGGCATTTCTTGTTGGTTATGATGCTTATCTTTTAAATTTTATTAGTAAACTTCAAAGAGTAGTGATATTTTTTATTTCGACAACTATGTAAAACTTCAAGTGATTTACATAAAATAAATTTTGTGATATATTTTTTTTTTGGAAAAAATAAATTTTCATTTTTTTACGAAATTATTTGTATAAAAATATTTTTTGAACTATTTTTGTGGGACATCTACAAAATTGCAAAATTTATTAAAAAAATTAATTTGAAAGTATTATTATTTGAAAGGTTTATCTTATATAATTTTTTGAAAATATTAAAGTGGTAAAACTATTTGTTAATATTTTGTAAGCATTATTTTGTAATTATGTAATTTTTTTTTAAATATATCAAAGTGGTACAATTATTTGTAAATATTTTATATGTATTATTTTGTAAAAAATATATGCAGCTCCCAGGATTCGAACCTAGGAGCTTTCCTTGTCATGCCATCACTCTTTACCATTGAGCCAACCTTTCTTTTATAAATTTTATTGCCAATTATTGTAATATTTTGGTACTGATTTTGCAAAAGAAAAACAGAAAAAATCACCAATTGGGACTCGAACCAAGGTGGGCACGATAGATGTCATGCTACTTCACCAACTGCGCCGCCAGAAGGATTATTTACCTAATTATTAACTTATATTTATATATCATATATATATATACGTGTGTTAAACTATGAAAAAAACTGAAAAAATGCACCAAGTAGGACTGTAGGAATCGAACCCCGATGGGGCACAACAAATGCCATGATGTTTAACCAACTGGACTAGAGAAAATATTTGTTCAATTCATAACTCTTATTTATTTGACATATGTGGTCACGTGTCCAAACATGATCATCCTCATTAAACTTTAATACATAGTTAATTTCAAAAAAAAAACTTTAATACATAGTATATTTATTAGGAGGGTCGACAAGAATTTCCCTTTTGTTTTCTTCTAACGCATGGATTCAATTGGGCCTATCTTGGCCCAGGACTTTCACTGCAAAATGACCAGGTGATGTGATGATTACCTGCTTGAAATTATGATAGTTCTCATTGATGAGTTTCTTGTCGGCTGGTCCATGGATTATCTCGTAGACCTTACCATTATTTCTCCTTCATTATTTGATTCTCTTGTAAGTTGTAATGGGCATAAAGGGGTCCATCTTTTTTAAATTTTATCTTGTTCCCACAATTCATAGAAAAGTAACGGTGCTAGTTTCAAGATGCCATGAAGATATCATCAGATTCTGTTTGACACACCCCTGCATGTTCTAATAATTCTATGTAGTATTATTTTACAGGGAATTTTCAAATAATTCCTGTTTTTTCTTGAATCGGTAAAAAATCCTTAATTTTTTAGAATCTCCAAAAAAAAACTATCTAAACAAGATTTTATTTTCAAATGTCCTATAGAAATTAATCTTCGCATTTTTTTAACATATATTAATTTAAAAAAATTATATGTCATATACTTAATTTTAATGTTTCATTTATTATATTTTTTATCATACAAACTAGAGTGTAAGTGGATCAATTGAGATGTTTAATTGGATTGATTAATATCAAAATCAATGATTAATTAAATAAATAACTTTATCAAAAAATGATGAATTAAATAAAGTCAATCAAGAAGTCTAATCACTCCAATTAAACACTTTCGATTGACTTATTAAAAATGTTAAGAGTGAAAGTGGGAGCATAATATATTTTTCCCGTAAATCAACCATCTTATATTCTTCAAACTAATGCATCCAAACAATTTTTTTTGTTTTGATGAAATTATTCTTTATTATTTTACAATTAGATTTAAGCATTTTTTAGAAAGTTACATGATATGATTATATTGTCTTTTATTGTGAGGATTAGGTTGGATCGATTTATTCAATGAGTTATCATTTCATAACATGGTTTATGTTGTGATGTGATATGTGACGGTTTGATTGTAATTTGGGTGTGATTCTTATTATTGCCTGTTATATTGCCTGTTAGCTATTTATTTACCAATTTCTTATTTCGGATTCATCTTTATGCAATATATCATGCTACATCAACACAATTATTTAAATTATTAGATTATAATATGTGTCAAAATATATGTCAAAATACTACAATTATTTAAATCATTAAATTATAACTGAAAAAATTGCACATACTACTATGTATAATAATTTTGTCATCATCGAACTTCCTTAATCAATATGTTTTTTATTTTCACAAAGTTTTATGTTTAATTCCAATAAATTACAACTATATAGTATGTGTATGACAAAACAAATAAAATAAATTCGTCGCGAAGCGCGAGTAATCTCCTAATATAATATAATATAATATTGTATTTTGGTTGTCATTACGAGATTCCATTAAGTATAAGGTCTCCAATTTTTATACAAAAAATAATTATAGAGAAAATGATTTTTATGAGTTGTAGTAAAAATGTTTGACCGAGTGCCTAATGTATGGTGTAAATTTAACTCGTGAGTTGGTTATGTTTTGAGAAAAAAATAACAACAAATTATTGAAATGTTATTAGATGAAATGCGTAAGACAAAATAAAACTTAATGTATAACGAGATTAGTGAGCAAAGAAGAATGTTTCCGTGATTGTAACATAAAATATTTAAAATAAATTCAAGATCTCCTAACATTATTGTCATGTATTACATGTCCCGAATTAGTTTATGTACTGTTTAAGAATAGTTTTACATTTAAAATTTCAACAATTATAGCATAAATCAAATTAACATTTCAAATTCTTATTAACCGAGAAAATAAAAATATTGAATTCAACCATTAATTTTATCTTATTATTAACCGGAACTAAAATTTATTTTTGAAAAGCGTCAAATATATTTTCTATCTTTAAATTTTAACTCGCGCTTACAGATTTAGATAATTACAGATTTAGATAATTATTTTTGTATCTTTGTAACCTTTCAATTTAATATTTATACATTTCAATTTCATATTTATAACTTTGTCAATATAAATAACAATATTTTTATTTTAAAATATAAAAAATGTATATAAATAATAGTAATAATAAAAATGTATAACAAACATTTACAATGTATCATTTTCGTAATATAGAAAATACATAAATAACAATAGATCTATAATTCATACTATAGTAAAAAAAAATATAAATAATATTACCAGTCAAAATTATAACAAACATTTACAATATATCATGTTCATAATATAAAAAATATATAAATAACAAAAAAAATTTAATTCATAATATAGTAAAAAAAAAATAGTACAAAAATATAAATAACAACAAATCGTTAAATCATAATCATAATATAAAATAAGTACGAAAAAAACAATAAGTGATGTTTTGTTCATTGTTTAAAAATAAAATAAAATTGTATATGAAATGCATTTTTGCAAGAAACGACAGAATGGACAACTAACAATCTTTGGATGTTCATTCAGTGAAGTGCCGTAACATTTGTCAATTTATTAATAATACAAAATAATAATATCCAAAATCCAAGTCCAACGTGGCAGCTTGTCCTTTAACTTAGTCGCGTTATGCCGCCGCCGTACCGCTACCGCGTTGTCTGCGCGTTAAGAGTTTTTGACTTGTTATCCAATCCACACTTATTATCAAACACCAAGCTCTGTATCTGGTCCAATCAAATTACTTCATTCATTACCACGTCGTCTCGTAAATTAGTCCGTAGAATACCAAAGTCTATATAGTAAATCAACCGACACGTGGAATATCTCTTTATAAGCTAATAAATTCTCTCCTCATCTTCTTCTATTATTTCGATCGGATCGAAACATTTGCTAAATTTTCAAAGGTACGACTTTTATTCTTATTCGTATGATTTTTTTACCTAAGTGCTGATCAAAAATTTCGTCTTGAAGATGGGAGGAGGAAAAGATAAGGGAGACAACGGAGAGAAGGGATTCATGTCGAACCTGGCTCAAGGTTTTGGCCAGCCACACGGAGGCGGCTATCCACCGCAAGGTTATCCGCCTCAAGGAGGTTATCCCCCTCAAGGCGGCTATCCTCCACAAGGTTACCCAGGCGGCGGTTATCCACCGGCTCCCGGTTACCCGCCGGCGCAAGGTGGTTATCCTCCTCAAGGTTACGGAGGTTACCCGCCTCAACAAGGTTATCCTCCCGCTGGTGGCTATCCTCCTGCCCATGGTTCATCAGGTATTGCTAATTTCTTTGGTTATTTGAGATTCTTTTTTTTTGTAATTTTGAATATTTGATTGAAGGATTTGTTTGATTGATTGTTTCAGGTGGTCATGGAAACATGGGGGCGATGCTAACTGGAGGAGCAGCGGCTGCCGCAGCGGCATATGGGGTCCATCAATTGCAAGGGTCCCATGGAGGTGGTCATGGAGGTGGAATGATGGGTGGCCATGGAGGTGGAATGATGGGTGGCCATGGAGGTGGATTGATGGGTGGCCATGGAGGGGGCCATGGTGGATATGGCGAGTACTATGGCCATGGAGGTGGATCCCATGGTGGTGGTTATGGTGGCCATGGCAAGTTCAAGCACGGGAAACATGGGAAGCATGGAAAGCATGGTGGCCATGGCAAGTTCAAGAAGTGGAAGTAAGAGTAGAAAATGGATGGATTTGTGTTTAATTAAGTAGACTGGAGAGAATTTACTGCTTTTATTTTTCCGGTCATGGTATTTCAATAATGATGAAGATTTGAGAGTATTATTATATTTATAATGATTATAGAATGTTAATTACATCAAAATTTATTTTCTGCATGACTCTCGAGATAGTTTTTGAAGAGATTTGTTCATTTGATTGTTTTTTAACATGCTAATTTGATGTACTTTAATGTATTAATTAACTGTTTATGAAATTATAAAAAAAAACTCATATATTGTGTGCTAAAATTTACTATTTTTTTTTAATGTATAACTGTATGAAATTTAATACAGAAAAAAATGAATATATTGTTCTTCAATTTATTTCTTATTCATGAACATAAACACAAAAAAGGAATGTTTTTAACTTGTCGCGCAAGCTAATCTTTATCTTTAACTTTCTTCTCTGGCTTCCTGTAAGTCTCTTCGATTTGTTTCGCATCGGAGAGATAAGTTTTTGCGAGTTTGTTGATATTCGGAACATTATAGTTTTGAGCAATGTACATCCCACATACTGTTCCGAGCAAAAACGAAAAACTGCTCTTTATTATGCCCATTTTAACCTAATTCTCCTGAAATTAATTATACCAAAAGAATCAAAATTATGAAATTAAATAATAGCATTGGATCATAATACACATAACAAACATTAACATATGATATTTGTATGTATGCAACAAATTGCAGTTGTCGAATTAATCAGTATAGGCACATTAAACCCTCAATTATTTGCAATCAGCAAGAATTAACGTGTTCATCTCTGATTTACCAGAATGCTTCCTTGAATCAATTTTAATTTGATTAGGACGGATTACGATCATCAAAAATTGGGGATTTACCAGATTATTTGTATTATGATGTACTAAATTAACAAAGTGCAAAGCAAAACTGTGATTAAATCACCAGAAAAAATCAGCGAAATAAGCAATTAAATCAGCAAGCATGCAAATTAATCAAAACAAACCTGAAATGGGGAATCACAAGAAAAGTAATGGAGGATGAATTTGAGGAGGAGGAGGAGCACGCACAGACCGCTCCTCTGTAAAAGGGATGGATCCCCAAATCTCTGAAAAATGAATAGGAAAATTAAAAATTAATAATCTAATATGAGAGGGGAGAAAGAAGGCACCGTCCTGGTGCTGATTTTCCGATTTATTTAAACCGGGAACCAAAATACCGTTTTATTTGGTAGAAGAATAATAAGACCGAGATAAAAAAAATGATATGGAGATGCGGGGTATCGATCCCCGTACCTCTCGCATGCTAAGCGAGCGCTCTACCATCTGAGCTACATCCCCACCGATAACTTTTTAATAACTGAAAACAATTAATTATCTGTCTATTTGCTTTTGCAGGAAATTAGACCGATTACGAATACGATCATCAAAATTGGGGAAGAACCAGACCATTTATATTTCGATGTACTAAATTAACACAGTGCTGAGAAAATAAGCAATTGAATAAGCAAGCAAACAAATTAATTAAAGCAAACCTGAAATAGCGAATCACGAGAAAAATAATGGTGAGGAGGAATTTGAGGAGGAGGAATAGCACCGACAGACTCCTCTGTAAAATGGAGGGTAACGAGAAACCCGGATCTCTGAAAACAAGAACTGGAATTAGTAAAGTGGTACTGATTTTCCTGCTTTCGTATAAACCGAGAAACCAAATACCGGTTTTCAGCAAAAATAAAGAACGAGAGAACAAAAAAATCATTTGGAGATGCGGGGTATCGATCCCCGTACCTCTCGCATGCTAAGCGAGCGCTCTACCATCTGAGCTACATCCCCTTCGATGAATTGGTAATAACTGAATAAAATTAATTTTTGTTTATCGTCTCTTCAAGAGAACTATTTTTATTTCTTGCATGCACAAATATCACTTTAAAACAAAAATTATATTTTAGCATACATGAAAAATTAAGATGTCTAAAATCAGAGTAGATCCATTGAACCCCTTCATGTATAACCTCTATTATATTTGTATAATCCCTCAAATCAAAAGAATTAATAATATTCATTTTTTTCATAGTCCTTTTTTTTTTATTATTTATAAAATAAACAACAAATTTATTCCCAACTGCGAAACCACCCATCTTAAAAAAAAGGGCAGTTCACACAAATCACCCTACACACTCCAAAACCCCCACCACCCCAAATCTCGTCACGCAGAATCTTCTAGAAGGTTCTCCCTACTTCCACTTCCTCCTCCATTCCCCACACGCCCCCTCGCTCTCTCCTTCCACAAAACCTCCACCTCTTCAAACGTCAACCCTTTCGTCTCCGGCACGAATCCTGCAACAAACAAAATCGCCAGCACAGTAACCCCCGCAAATACCAAAAAGGTCCCTCCGGTCCCGACCAACTCCACAAGCGACAAAAAACTCTGCGCGACGACTAAATTACAAACCCAATTCACCATCGCGGACATTCCTCCGCAAATCCCTCTATAACTCTCCGGATAAATCTCGCTGTTCACCGCCCACGGCACTGGTCCCATCCCCGGCGAGAAGAACAGGATGTAAAGCCCTAAACCCGCCACGGCAAAATACCCGAGTTGGAGGAGGAAGGAAGAGGAGAGGAGGACGAGAGAGACGAACACGCCGAAGAGAGAGAGGATCGCCAGGTGGCGACGTCCGAATTTATCTATCAAGAGGATTCCTATTATTGTTCCCGTTGCGTTTAGTGCGGCGAGAATTAGGGATAATTGGAGGGCTAATTGGTTTGACGAAATTCCTGCCATTTGTACTATTGTTGGACTGTAGTACATTACCGTGTTTATCCCTATTAATTGCTGAAATGCCTGGAATAATTTAAAAAATATCATTAATACCCTTGTAAAATATTCAGGATATTTTTTACTTTTTTTACCTGAAGACCTGCTCCGGCGAAAAAAGCGAGGCGGATTTCCTTCGATTTGAATACGTCTAAATAACTAACTTTCTTTTTGGAGGATAATTCTTGAACGGAAGAAACTTCTAGAAGGTCTATTTCTTCCTCGAGTCGATCCGAGTCGTATATTCTCTCAAGCACTTGTATCGCTTTTATTTTCTCGTCCTACAAAATTAGGGTTTAGGGTTTTTAGGTACGAACAAATAATATAAATGAATTAATTACCTTCATGTAAAGCCAACGAGGGGATTCGGGGAGAAAAATCATGAGAAAGAATTGTATAACTGCTGGTACAGCCGATACGCCTAGCATCCATCTCCAAGTACCTGTCACCTATTCCAAATCATAATTTTATACCAAAAAGTTGAAAAAAAAAACATTAGGGAAATTTGCAAAAAAGACCCTGCACTGCATAAAAAATGTCATATTTATCCTTCAAAATTAAAAAAAATAGAAGATCATATTTACTCTTTTCAAAACTTACAAATCTAGTCAAACTATCGTGACATCTAAGAGTTTTGCGAGGGTAAATATGATATTTAGGATTTTATTTACCTCAGTAAAAGCGAGATTGACAAGATAAGACAAGAATTGTCCCCCAGTAATCATCAACACATTAGTGGCGACCAATCCGCCGCGAATCTCAGAAGGCGCCACCTCAGCAATGTAAACAGGAGCGGTCACGGAAGCCACGCCGACTCCAACGCCGACGAAGAACCTCCCGAGGATAAGGACGTATGGACCGGACGCGCCGCACATGATCAGCGAACCGAGTACGAAAACTACGTCAGCGAAAAGCGTCGCCTTTTTTCGACCGTAAACGTCGTTTATCCACCCACCCGCGAATGCCCCTAAAATGGCTCCTACCAACGCCATGCTGACGATCGTCTCCTGAAGAAATGAACTGTTGTTGACTTCTTGGAAGTCGTCGCGGATGTAGAGAAGAGCTCCAGATATTACGCCTGGCTATTTAAACTTTGCATTGTAGTTTATTTTCTTCGGGGGGAAATTAAATTGAAGAAAAAGATGAAAAGAAAATATACCTGTGTCGTAACCGAAAAGTAATCCACCAATTCCGGCGGTAACGGTTAGGCCGAGTAAATATACATTGCCGAAATAAGACATGTCTCTTTTTGAACGGCCTTCTAGAAGGCCCGAGCTACCAGGCACCATGGACAAATCAATTGTCATCTTTTCTGTCCTCGGTGCACCTGTCATGAATTTGATAATTATTAATTACATGAGGCTCATCAGTTCAACAATTTATTTATTAATCTCTGATTAATTTTTCCAATTAATCTCTGATTAATTGGAACAGAGTATTTGAATTGGAATTTTAACTTTTTGCACTCATTCCAATTTGATTAGGACCTGATACGAACTTCAAAATTGGGAATGGATTATGTAAACTTCTACAGTTCTACTATCCATGTATAAATTAACAAAGGGCGAAGAAATACTGTGATTGATATTTGATTGAGTAATCAAATCACTCTACTGATTACCCTGTAAGAAATCGAAACAATCAAATTAACGATTAAATTAATCAAAACAAACCTGGATCACAGAAGAAAGTATTGGAGCTGGTGGAGGAGGGATCCCACTGTCTCTAGCGATAAGAACAAGAACGTTGAAGGAGATAGAGATAAAACGTCACGTCACTGAATACTCATTTCCCGCTTTCATATAAATCGAGAAACCAAATCTCGCTTTCTGTTAAAGAAAACAAAGAAAAAAACGAGAAAAGAAATCCTCGTTTATTGTAAAAGAAATAACGAGAAAAATTAAGATGATATGGAGATGCGGGGTATCGATCCCCGTACCTCTCGCATGCTAAGCGAGCGCTCTACCATCTGAGCTACATCCCCTTCGATGAAGACAAATTACAATTGAAGTATATATACATAATTATTAGTTCTGTTATGACATTACATCATGTTTCGCGTTTTAAGGCAGGATACAGGGCTTTAAGACCCCTAAATTGAGATCACTCCACTTTGTACTCAAGCAACACTCTTCCTAATATAACCCGTTTATATGTTTCACAGACATCTCCAACTTATGAAGCAACCAAAAACATTCCTTATCCATGGAAGAAGAATTCCCAATTGATCCTAACAAAGCACTCTCATTCAGTGCTCCACTCTATCTATACTACACTAGCCCTGCACCTTTCGAATCCACTAATAATATCAATTTAGGTGATTTCAATTTCGAATCATGCATGAATACCGCAACTCAGGATGACTCGACAAGTATGTCTTTTGCGGATGAATTGTTTCATAGCGGAGTTTTGCTTCCTCTTAAACCCCCTCCTCGGCTCGAAAAGGTCAGACACAAGTCTAAATCCGGTTCATCGTCTCCAATGATGAGCTCGATTTTGAAAAACCCGTTTGCTCGGTCAAGTCCGAGTAAGTACAAGGAGTTTGATCCTTTCACGGTCGCTTTAGAGAAAATAAGAATGGATGAATATGCAGAACGGGACGGAGAATCTCAATTCCGGAGAAGGTCTCGATCGTTGTCGCCTATGAAAAATTTGAATTGGATTAGGAAAATGGAAAAATTATCGAGAGAGCAAAAGCCGAATAATGTGATTGATGCGGGTACTAGTGAGATAAATAGAAAAATAATGTCGAAAGAAAAAAAGAGATTCGTTCCGACGGAGATGAGGAAGCCTATTGTGTCTTATAAACCGGGGTTTTTTATGTGCTTTGGATTTGGTCTCTGAATCGGACTCAGAAGAATCTTCGTTTTCGTAATAATTTTAAATTTCAAAGTGGATGAAAGGGAAAAAAATGAGGAAAAGAAACAAAATACAAAATATTTGTGTAGATGTCATTGAATTTTATTCACGCGCAAATTATAGTATAAATCATCGCATAAAATAATCAAAGTTATAATCTTAATTAATGTAAAACAGAACCTTCGAGCATTCGTCAAAATATTGATATAAATAATCTGAATCAACATTGAAACTAGAACGACTATGATCAAATCAACGCGAAGACAAATCTCACAGCCCCGGCCATAACTCATCACATAGAATCAGACGGGCCAAATCAGCTTTGATGACGTTGGAAGCCTATATAATCAAATCGTACTTCTAGAAACTTATCGCAAACATATTAAACAATCCAAATGAATAAATATACACAATATCTTCTTCTCACAACATGGTACAATCATGATGTATTGTTGATCTTATATTTTTTTTATGTGCTGTAGTGTGATTGGATGAGATTTCGCGCATGTCGTCTATGTAAACCCAACATCTTGATGTCGAGCATGTTGTATCATGTTGTGTAGTGTTATTGTGAAAATTAACTAAAAATATTTAATGCAATAATAATTATATATATAATATATAGTTTGAGAAAGAGAAACAGAGATGTCTATAGATTTATTTCTCGTTTCATAATAGTGGCGTGATATGATTTACTTACTCTCTGATGAGAGGCTCACTCGTTAAATTTTCATGGATTCTACTACGCGTGACAAATTGTGCAGGGTAATAATAATTGAAAGAAAAATTATGCTTGTCCCTTCTAACATTCCTTCAACGTGTTGGTGTATTGCCAATAAATAACAAATACATTAAATGTAAAATTATTTTAGATAATAAATCATAATAAGTGACAATCGTATTAATTATGTGATAAACCAAATTGGTTATGCGGCAAACCAAATTATTAAAAAATGATTTGGTTTATTTAATTTTGTTAATATATTTAATTTTGTACATGATAAATTATATTTATTTTAACAAATTTTTATTATTTTATCTCCAATTTTTTTAAAAGCAAAGTATTTCTATTTATATTTTGCAGATTTTTGCGCCATTATCATTTTTTCGTTATTATATTTTTGTTTATTTTTATGATAGTTTTATTCATGTGTATCAGTTTAACACATGTTAAACGATGTACTAATTCAGTCCAATAACTTATTTTTCAAATTTATAAATTTGGAATTGATTAATTATGGACGGTGGTAAACAAACTTATTAAAAATATAAAATACATTGACGGTGTGTGAAACGGCAAATCTTTTTTCCTTTTTATTTTATATAGGATGACAAAAATTAAATATTAATGATTTATCACTAGTATTTATTTTGGTACCAACACATCAATAATACTCGGGATTATAAAGATGGTGCATATGAAATAAGAAAACTATATATGTTTTCTCTAAAGAGTAGCTACTTTCTCTGGGCTTGTTCGGCAACATGAAATTAGAGTGTAATAGCGGAAGATAGTGGAAGAAATCATTTTATTCCGTCGAACAAGGTTGGAAGAAAATGGAATAAAATGATTTAACTCTATTCCATGGGAGAGGTGGAAGAATGGAAGAAGATGGAATAGAAGAATTTTTCTCTTCTTCTCTCTCATCCTTCCCAATAAACAATATTAATTTAATTTTACTTTCACTCTTCCACAATTTAATCTACCGAACACCCTTGGAATAAAATAAAATTAGATTTTTTCCACTCTTCCACTCTTTCATTATTCCATGTATTGGCGAACGGATACTAAGAAAAGGCAGAATTTCATGTGTACCCCTGCAAAACATTATAGTTTCAAGTATACCCCTCAAAACCGTGAAATTTCATAAATACCCCTAGAAAAACCTTTAAATATCATGGATACCCCTAAATTAAACTTTTATTTAATAATTTCTTAATTTTTCGTTCAAAATATTTTTTTGTTTTACCTTTATATAAAATATAATGATTTTGAGAATAGTATTGATTCAACAATGATTTTTGAAAGAAATTATGAGATAGAATTGAAAATATTTGATTTTTTATGGTTTTAAATATTATTTTAGAGAAAAATTTATTTATTATCATAGAAAAATAATTTTAAAAATTAGGTAATTGGCATATTACCAACGAGAAACACGTTGATGGTTTTTAAATGATATAATAGGGGTATATGTGATATTTTAAGAATTTTATAGGGGTAATAATGATATTTGAAGGATTTTGAAGGGGTATCCATGATATTTTGAGACGTTTGCAGGGGTAGCCATGAAATTTCAGATTATTGAGGGGTATATGTGAAATTTTGATGTTTTCCAGGGGTACACTTGAAATTGTGGCAAATATAAGAGTAGCTACTTTCTCTAACAGAGTGAGTCACAATAATGGATTGTTTGAAGTTATCAATAAATATTTGTAGTTATCAATAAACTAAGAAAACAAGGCAAATATATTTGTAAAAACTTGATTTCTGTATCTAATTAAATCGTTTATGTTTACTTATTTATTACATACTCATTTAATATATACTACGCACGTATCAAATGAATAATTGGATTAATTTTATTATTATATATTCATTTAAGACTAAATATTAAAATTTCACCTCATTGTGTCACGATGAGAAAATTGTAATTTCCAAAATTCATGTACCACTCAATGAAATACATAAAAAAATCATCATTAAAATTTTAATCGGCATGTCTATCTGTTTGTGGGTGAGCCACTGAGCCATCGTCTTCTTGATAGTTAGATGGGTTTGACTGGTCCAGTGCGGCTCTTGCTGACCAATAATTGATTGGGAGGGAAAAATATCACAATATCTGGCAACGAAGTCAACTAAAGCTGGTAATTTAAATACATATTAAGTTTTCTGGATCTTTTTTTTTTAATTTGTTAATAATCTTGATAAGTTTCAATATTTTCTGTGTAAATAAACTTTACTTTATTATTATTAAAAATCATTTGGAAGGGGAGCGTAAGAATCCTCTCCGAATTTACTAAAAAAAAAGTTTCAATATTTGCGGGTCGATCCTTTTCATCTATACTCCTGTCGGCCATTTGATAATTTGCTCATAATTATTTTACCATGAAAATAGATTAAAAAAAATGTTGTATGGTTATTTGCATGCTAATGCTAGCGAGCCTAACTACGTTGACAGAATCGTAACGCATTCGTTAGGGTAAACAGATAAAGGTGAGAGTGAGACCCATCAGAATATTTCCAAGCTTCTTATATATGCATAGAAAAATTATACACGTATCATCTAAATGCTCCCAATCAATTATGACAATTGATAATTAATGATTGAAAATATATATTTGTTCTCATAAATCTCATTAATGTATTCACCATCAGTAGTAAATCAAATAATATAATGTTACAAGTGATTTTTTTTTATATGTTAAACAATGTCCTAAATATCATTGATATTGACCGATATATCGGTTTTATATTTCTAACCAATGTCTCACTGAGTCACCGTTACGATATGTCCCGTATCGATTGAGTAAATCGGTCGACCGATATGGAGCCGATATGGACCGTTTGAACCGATATAGATTTAAATCATAATTTATTTTGGGTTGGCTCATCATTTCAAGAAAGAGATTGAATATGCGCTTCTTGCTTCGGACGGTACAAGCAACACAGCTCAACATTGGTTAGTTGGCGGAGTTGATGAAAATTACAACACAACTAACGACGATACAAGAGATGTTGACAATGAATAGTTCGATTCGAGTGACTCGGATGAAGAGATGGATGGTGATGAAATCGATTTTGATCCGGACGAGGTTAGACTTTCATTGGAGACATCTGCATCTACACCGGTGGGTAATGAACATGATTTCGTGGTTTAATTTATTATATTAAAAAATAAACAAAAATAATAAAAATAATTATTTCGCAAAAATAAGTAAAATAAAAAAGAAAATATTTTGTTTTTAGAAAAGATTGAAAATAAAATAATAAAAATTTGTTCAAATAAATATGACTTACCATGTGTTAAATCAAATATAATAAAAATATTAAAAAAAACAAATCATGTTTTAATAATTTGGTTTAACACCTAATCAATGGTTTACCGTTTAATTAATACAATTCACCACCTAACTAATGCAGTTTGCTATCTATTATGATTTATTATTTAAAATATTGAACATTCGATGCATTTATTAAATATTGTCAACACATGAATATATTGAGAGGATATTAGATTGAACAAGTATAATTTTTTCTTATTTATCACGTGAACACATATTGATTTAAGAGCTCATTTACTATGTCTCCAAAATCCCCACACACATTCTCGATCTAGGGAATTAGTGGTCAATCACTTTCCTAATTAACACAAATATACTCGATTAATAATTAATTATTATATAATTAAGGTACATATGAATTAATTATTAATAATTAATATTTATTAACTGTTAATAGAGTATGTTTGTGTTAATTAAATTGGGAATTAGTTGTTAATCCTTTATATCGTCAATGTGTGGGGGAAAGTGGGGCGAAGAGTAAAATTTCCCTTGATTTAATACATACTCGGGTCCTAAATTATATTAATTTACTCATTTATCACCTTCAACCTCGTCCATACAACCATTGCTAAGGGACTTCGTATCACCACTCTGTTTAATCAATAAATTGTCAACCCTACAAAATCATCTAGCTAAAATAGTCCTCTTATTTTCTTCAACTAATTATTAGTGGTGGTCAAGAAAAGCTGCATTATTTTGACGTCCTCCGCATATCTCAACTCACACTTTATTTAACAAGCTAATCAAACCAACAAATTGAATCAAATTGCTCCAACACACAACACACACCACACACACACACACACACACACACACAAATACCATGGCAATGTCAATAGTATTGCACCTCTTTATCTTCTCATTTTTTTTTCCTTTGAGCTATTGTGCTGATCCTATAACACAATACTGTGCTCAAAGCTACTCTAGTAACAAAATTGAAAACAACATAAACCAAGTCTTGTCCGATCTAGTTGCGAAAGCATCCATTGGAGGCTTCGCGGTTTCTTCGTATGGCAAAGGAAGTAATACCATATATGGACTCGCGCAGTGTAGAGGAGATGTCAGTGCAGGTGATTGCTCCACATGTCTATCGAACGCTGCGAAACAACTTCCTCTGGTGATAATTAACTTATGAGTTATTGGGTGATTTCATTATTTTTAAGTTATATTTATTTATCCAAACCAAGTTATATGATATATACAGACATGTTCGAAGCAAGCAGATGCGAGATTATGGTACGACTATTGCTTCATGCGTTACGACACTGACAACTTCATCGGCCAGGCTGACATAGGATATGTCACCATCCTATACAACACCCAAAACGCTACGGATCCTGATGCCTTTGATAAGGCGGTAAACAAACTCATGGCGAAAGTCAATGCCGAGGCAGTTTCAGCAGGAAGCAACAGTCTGGGGCGTAAAAAGACGAAGTTTGAATCGGACATCACGATATATGCTCTAGCCCAATGTACGAGAGACATACAACCGTTGATGTGCGCTCAGTGCTTGTCGACGACCCTTGAATGGTTCCCGGTTTATTGTTCGCATAGACAAGGGTGCCGAGTTTTATATACTAGTTGTATGGTGAGATATGAGATCTATCCTTTTTATTTCCCTCTTGATGGTAAAGCTAAGGGTTATGAAGGGCAGTATTCTCAAGCTATCATATATCCACACTAGTGTAGTAGTAGAGTCTTATGTATGGAGAACGATGAGTAAATTAATGAGTACACGTTTGTTGTATTTGGTCCGTTTGATTTTACAGAAAACAAGGGAATAAGAAAAAATGGATAATCATGTCGTGAACAAAGGCTATTTTCTAGTGCTTGATAGGAAAGATTTAGCGATATTGTGAATTCTTGTTTTCTTGTCTTTCTCTTCCCATTTTCCTCACATGTTGTCTTGTGGCACACATATATTCATTTTATATTTATTTAGTATATTCATATCTATTAATTATATATAATTATACATATATTAATTAAATAAATGTATAAATTAAATATACATTGTATTATGTGTACTTTATGTAATATATTTAATGCATAATATATAGTATTACATAAAATAATATATAACATATATAATTATCAAATAAATTTATAATTAAAAATACATTATATTATGTGTGCTATTATATATGATATGTTGCGCGAAAACTTCAAAAATTAAGCCGTATCGTATCGGATACCGATACTCGTCGGATACGTATCGGATACTCCACGTGACATATTCGAATATTTTATTACAAAATAATAGCGGATACTTCCGAATACTTGTCGGATACTTCTAAGTATAAATAAATGTACATAAAAACTAAAAATAAAAATTTGAAATCGAAATAAATGAGTAATACATATAAGTAAATAAGTAAATCTAATAAATATTTAATTAATAAAAAGTTATCTATGTAAAAATAAATTTCTAATATATTTTACGTCAAATACATAATATATAAAAATATTAAATATATAAATTATAATTAATAATTCATAAAATATTATACATAATTGCCGTATCGTATCCTATGTTTTTTGAAAATTTCCGTATCCCCGTATCCGTATCGTGTCGGATACGATATCCGTATCCGTATCCGTGCAACATAGTATATATGGGATGGTTTTATGGAGTCCCTATTTAGAATTCTTATTTGGAGTCCCAATCTAGACTCTCCATTTATTTGATGAAAGACTGAGATTTAATTGAGAATTTTTCCATGCCCGAACCCTATATCTTAAATATGGGGACATATCTCAATTTATAGTTCTCAAAAAATTCTACTGATCTCTAAAACCTTTTTTTTTTTCCAATGGGTGCATATGCTAGTTGGTTGAGTGTGAAATACAAAAATCATATGTTGTGAGAGATTGTGGGTTCGATCCACATTGGCATCAAAACGTTAGGTATCAATAACGAAAGCAATCGCTTGTCGGATATCATTAAAAAAAAAAAAAACCTATTTTTTTTTGCTTGAAAAAATTGTCTTGCCTGATTATTGTTATTAAGCTAATTAATTTTACAAATCAGGTAGTACCGGATTTTTAAAACCCGGTGTGGGTTATTTTTGAAATATTGTCCAAAAACGATTTTTTTTTCGAATTTTATATCCATAAAGAGTTACATGCAGAAATACTCGCCATTTTTATCAACTCCTACGTGACGGAAATGTGATTACCACGATAATTTCACATTACCGCAATTCAAACACATCCCTAGAAAACTAGTTACTGTCAAGACAAGCATTTTGTAATCATCATAATTCTCTTGAGTTTATCCATTTTGATCATATGAATATCTGTTTGAGAAATTTGTAAAAATAATTTATTTATATGTTAAACTGTTTTTTATTTTACTTATTTATTAGATATTCAAATTATCACTTATGTATATACGGATACGTTAAATCAAATTAATTTATTTATTTGTTAGATGCTCATTTAACTTCAAATATCAAAATGTCAGTCGTTGATAAAAAAAAATCAAGAAACTTGACCACCAGTCGATCAAATACAAAAAGAAAACATTAATTTTAGGAAAAGTATGTCATACCTTCCAATTTCACCCCAAACTTTTAATGAGACGAACAAGAAATGTTATTAGTTAAACTAATTAACACTTCAATATTATCACGTCAATTCATTATAATAGATTAATATTAATATATATTAACTGACATATCAATTTAATTAATTAGTTACTTAAATCATTAATTCAGTCAATTAAAGATATTAATCTATTCAAATTGAACAGCATTGTCCATCTCATCAAACATATTTGGATAATTTTTCAAAACATAACATGAAACCCCATACTTTTTGGATCTATGTGAATGTAGATGGTTGACTAATCCAATTCGATCCATTGACTAAAGTAGATCTACGGGAACGTAGATGGTTGAGTCGGTCCATGTCGTTAGGCTAGCTAGCATGCAAATTACAATGCAATACTTTTTGAGGGCATATACTGTACCCCCATTTCCCGCCCACCCTCTATATACTAATTAATCATTAATTAATGTGTTAATTAACCGAATTAATGATTAATCAGATATATTTTTAATATTAAATAATGTGTAACAGTTAATTAATGATTAATTCGGATTAATTAATTATTAATCGGATGCACTTTTGTTAATGATGGTGCTAATTAATTCTCAATTAATCATTAATTAATGATATAGAGGGTGGGTGGGGGAAATGGGGGTAGGGTATAATTACCCATACTTTTTTATCTATTTATTTTTTCGGATAATTTTATTTGGGCAAATTATCAAATGGCCCATTCATGATTCATCTACTCATCTAGGATCTTTTCAAGTTTCTTTATATATGCATTGGAAAATTATAAACGTCTTCTCTAAATTCTTTTAAATTAATTGAGAATAAAAATTAATATGGAAGAATTTATTCTTATATTCATATGGATGAATGAGTCATTTGCTATGCATATATAAGAATGTCTCTCGCAGACGGACTTTTGACACAAACACGGAAGGAAGTGGCGAAACTAAACGATGCGGGCAAAAATGAACACTGGGAAAAGAGGATTTTTTTTACTAATCAAAGTGGAAAATTAGATGTCCCAAGAAAAGGCAGTCCGTGCTTTGATCTATTGGAATGAGAGAGTACCTTGAACGGATCATGTTGGAAATAAAACTAGATTAGATTTCTTTGAGGAAAATACTTGGGACAATTATCACGGAGAGAGAGAGGGAAGTCAAAAGACTTTCTGCCTCTTCTTTTTATTTCACGCACAGGAGAGAGGGTTCTTTCTATTTTATTATATTTTTCTGTGGTAATTGATACATCACACATGTACATATTTATAGATACGCTTCACATCCTCTCAATACACCATATCACACATACATCATAATTTATCCAAATTCTAGACACTTATATTTGAATAGATACCTATTTATTACAAGATACATCTTCCTTAATTAATCTAGACACTTCTAATAATTATCCTAATTATCCTGACCATTAATTAAATATATTATTATTAATTAATTTATAAATCATTAAATTTAATACTCCCCCCTTAATGCTTTTATTCGTCATTCCCATCGATGCTCGAAAGCGAACAAACTTCTCGATCGGAAGTGTCTTGGTGAAAATATCCGCCAATTGATTTTCGGATTTTACATGCTTGACCACGAGTTCGTCATCTCCAACCACCTCTCGAATAAAGTGATGTCGTAACTTGATATGCTTGGTACGACTATGGAAAACGGAATCTTTTGACATGACTATCGCGGATTGATTATCGCAAAATAGAATCGTTGCGGTTTCTTGCTTCTCCCCCATGTCTTCTAACACCTTTCTCAACCATTCAACTTGTTTCGCGGCTTCATTTGCCGACACGTATTCCGCCTCCGCTGTTGAAAGCGCCACTCGTTCTTGCTTCTTCGAGGCCCATGAAAATATACCCGATCCAATGATAAATGCGTAACCGGATGTGCTTCTCATATCATCCACACTACCGGCCCAATCGCTATCACAAAATCCAACCAATTCTATTTTCTCTTTCTAATTCTTCTCATACATAATTCCGAAATCTTTGGTACCTTGTATGTATCGCAACAACCTCTTTGCAACTCCAAAGTGTAATTTGCTCGGCTTACTCATGAACCGAGATAACAAACCCGCTCCATACATAATGTCGGGTCTTGTAACGGCAAGGTATAATAGGCTGCCAACTAATATTCTATAGATCGATTCATCGGTATCACCACTTCCATCTTCTTTCATCATCTTTTCATTCACCAAAATTGGTATCGTCACCGGATTACAATTCTCCATTTTAAATTTGGCGAGAATATTTTGAGCATACTTCATTTGCGAAATAAAAACTCCATCTTCTCTTTGATTAATCTCGATACCCAAAAAATAATGAAGTAACCCCAAATCATTCATCTCATATTTCTTCAACATATCCTCCTTGAATTCTCGCACCATCTGAAGGAAATACAGTTTTGGATCATCGCTAAAATGGTACGTAGGACAAACGAACGTACGCGTTCGTGGGCATACGAAACAGATTAGTAAAACTGGTATAACTTTCAGTAGGAAACTCCGATTTGAATGGTTCAAATTGGGTTAGTTAGATAATAAGATTATCTAGAACTTTCCTGTTGTAATATAGTTCATTTGAGCGAAGTATCAGTATCGTTCTAATGAAATACCGAAAGGGTGCGACAGTTTGACATACAGTCAGTAAAACGGCCGTAACTTTCGGGTCCGAACTCCAATTGGGCTGGGCCAAATTGGGTTGGAAAGATAATTATATTATCTACAACTTTCGTAAATGTTCAAAGTCGGTTGGAACGATTTAATATTTTCGTTCTGACAGATTACTGAAAGGGTGTATGCAGTTTTCTGTTTGAAAAGGTGTATAGAAGATATACATACCTTTTGGCCCATCCTTATCCTATGGAGTATATATAGGATGTTTCTCTCTCTCTCATCAGTCCAACCAGTTGAATAATTAGATTAGTTCAACCAGAAAATTAATGGAGTTAATTTAGAATTAATCCAGAAATTAAGAGACTCTAATCACTTGATGAAAGAGTGCGAAGAGATTGAGAGAGAAGGAGAAAAGAGTTTTCTCCGTCCAGAGAATCGAAACGCAATCATGCAAGTTCGCCGGTGCATCGTCTAGGCAGGTGCATCCGCGACCGAGGTGCTACGACTCACGGTGGATACGGGTAGAGGAGCGACACATGTGGCTCTTCGTTGTGATCAAACCGGAGAAGTAATCGAGTAACGGGCTGTGGAATCATGCGGGCATGGAACGCACGAAGACAACCCGAGGCGTGTCGAAACGGTGGGAGACGTGCGGTATGGGACGTACGGGCTAGTCACCAACGTGACACCGAAGGAAATAGAAGGCGGCGATCAACCCTTCGTGTGCCATCAATTTGGCACTGGTATGAATCTGTCCTTCTATTCGCATCGTACCCTCGAAGTCGTGACGTGATCTCGGGAATCGGGGAATCGAACCGGGCCTTCATTCCGCTGCGCGGGCCCGGGGTCGAGGATATTCCCCTTCACCATCTTTTCGCCACTACCGGTCACAATTAAATCATCCACATAAAGAGAAACGATAATCATACGGATTTTGCCTTGCTTGATATAAAGGGTTGGTTCACTCGGACTCCTTTTAAAACCTTTTTCGGTGAAGTAAGAATCGATATTGCTATACCATGCACGGGGTGCTTGTTTCAGCCCATACAAAACCTTATTCAATTTGTACAACTTGTTGTCGTCTTCGTCAACCACAAACTCTTGCGGTTGCTCCACGTAGACCTCTTCTTTCAACACGCAATTTAGAAAAGCAGATTTCACATCAAGTTGGTATAGTTTCCAACTTTTATGCGCCGCCAATGCAATCAACAATCAAATCGTCTCATGTCTTGCCACCGGCGCAAACGTCTCTTGATAGTCGGTACCGGGTTGTTGAGAGTATCCTTTCGCTACTAGTCTCGCCTTGTATTTTTGAACCGATCCATCCGGATTCGTTTTCGTCTTATAAATCCACTTTAACCCGATTACACATTTCTCGTTCGGTTTCTCGACTAACTCCCAAGTTTCGTTTTTCTCGATCATTTTTATTTCTTCTTCCATCGCGTTTCTCCAAACTTCTTCTTGAACCGCTTGCTCGAAACATGCCGGTTCTACGACACAAAAATTACAATTCATATAAATATCACTCAATCTTCTCATTTTTACCAGTGTTGGTTTCCGTGTTGAGGGACTCGACGCGATATTTGTCGGAGGGGATCGCGGAATTTCTTCTTCTTCTTCACTTGTGTCTTCATCATCATTCTTCTCAACTCGCGGCTCGGGTTGTTTTTCTTCTACTACAACGGGGACACCGTCAACTCTTTTTCCTTTCCAATTTCACTTATCTTTTTCATTGAAAATCACATCGCGGCTCGTTATTAATTTATTTCTTTTCAAACTAAAGAGTCTATAACCCTTTGATTGTGAGCTATAACCCACAAAAACACAATTTTCTCCTTTTTCTTCGAGCTTGTGTCTCATCTCTTTCGGAACATGCGCGTAGCAAATAGATCCGAAAATTCGCAAGTGATTGACCGATGGTTTTCTGTCACCGGACCATACTTCAAGCGACGTTTTATCTATCACCGCTTTTGTCGGACATCGTTTTAACAAATACACCGAGGTACTCGCTGCCTCGGCCCAAAAACTAGTCGGAAGGCCCTTCTCATTCATCATCGCTCGTGACATCTCAACGATTGTCCGATTCTTCCTTTCGGCAACACCATTTTGCTCCGGTGTATATCCAACCGTCAATTGTGTCTCCAAGCCAATATCTTCACAAAATTTGTCGAACTCTTTAGAGTTGTATTCACCGCCTCGGTCACTTCGTAACTTCTTGATGAAGCATCCGCTTTGCCTCTCAACCATCATTTGAAACTTCTTGAAGATAGAAAACGCATCGGATTTTTGTTTAATGAAATAAATCCAACACATCCTCGAGTAGTCGTCTATAAAGATAATGAAATATCGGTTACCGCCTTGTGAAGATGTCTTCATCGGACCACAAACATTGGTATGCACTAGTTCCAATGGTTTTCACTACAACATATCAGCTTATTTGGGACGGGCCGTAGCTAAATTTCAGCTTTATTGGTACGGGCCGTCACAAAAACCGTCCCTAATTAGGGACGGACCGTAGCAACTGAGAAAAACCGTCCCAAAATTTAGCTACGGGCCGTACCAAATTGGATATACCGTCCCAAAATTTAGGGACGGGCCGTAGCAAATGAGAAAAACCGTCCCAAAATTTAGGACCGGGCCGTAGGAACTGAGAAAAACCGTCCCAAAATTTAGCTACAGGCCGTCGCAAAAGCATCTGACCGTCGCAATAAGTGTTTTCGGACGGGCCATCGCAAAAATTGAATTTCATTCCCCCCTTTTATCTCTGTACCCTCTCGTTTCTCTCTCTCACTTCCACTGTCGTCTCTCTCTCTCCCATTCACTCACCCCTCTCAACCCCCTCCTCTCTCCTTCTCAGCCCTAACGGCGCAGCCCCCTCCTCTCTCTCTCTCTCAGCCCCCTCCTCTCTCATTTTCAGCCGCCTCTCCTCTCTATCTCTCTCTCCCTCTCTCTCTCCTGTCGCAGCCCACGCCCACACAAACGAACGAAGAAGAAGACCATATGAGATTATTTTCGTGCTTCTCGAGTATTTTGAATCGATTTTTTTTTTGTTTTATTCGTGATTTTCTGATTTCGAGTTACTTTTGTGTGGATCCAATACCCTAATATTATTTGGGATTTTTTTGGTCTTTTTTACTGTTTTTTTTTGTCGTAAACCCTAGTTCTGCCGAAACTCAGGATTTTTTGGACTTCTTTTTTCCTTTTTTTTTATTTTTTGAACTGTTTTTTCCTGTTTTTTTTTTTTTACTGTTTCCGTGTTTTTTCCTGTTATTTCTCTGATTTTTGGATTATTTTTTCCTTTTTTCTGTGTTCTTTTCATATCGATTCGCACTGATTAATGGACTATTTATGAACTAATTATTTTTTCCTGTTCTCTCTCTCTCTGATTTTTCTCTAATTAATAGATGAACTTTAGGATTTTTGTTGGAAAGTTTTAATTTCCTGTTAATTTCGAGGGTCTCGGAGGGGCGTACCAGTGCATCCGCAGCAGGCAGGTCTCGGATGGGCAGGAGGCGGGTCTCGGAGGGGCAGGAGGCGGGCCCTAGAAGCGAGAGCGAGAAGCGGGCGATTATCCAAATCTGCGAAGAGAGAGCGAGAATTCGGAGCCGATCTTCTTGCATTCGAAGCCAAGGTCCAAATTTCTTTTTTTCAATTTTACTTAGATTTTAAAATTTGTTTTGATAATGCAATTCTTTTAACTTTTTGCTATATTTATTTAGTGATATTAAAATTAATTTGTGCTCTACAAATCCCTCTTTTTTTACAATTTTACTTAGATTTTAAAATTAATTTTGATAAATTATAATTTATTTAGTGATATTATTTAAAATCCAGGTGTTTTTTTGTAAATTGTAATTTCTTTTTTGTAAATCTAGGGTCATTTAGGTAATTAATTTTTGGTAAATAATTAACTATTTTAGGTAAATAATTTATTTTAGGTAAATAATTTATTTGGATAATAAATATTTATTAACTTTGAGATTATTTTAGGTAAATAATTTTTTGGATAATAACTATTTCTGTTCAATATTTATTATATCAACTTTGAGATTATATTATGTACGAATTAATATTTAGTAAATAAAATTTCTTGTCCATTTATTATAAATTGTAATTTATTTATTTTTTACTTGTGTGTAATATGTATGTAAGGTGTGTATGTATGTATGTGTGTGTGTAAATTGTATGTATGTGTGTAATTGTGTGTAAATTGTGTGAATATATATTATGTACTTGTGTGTCAATTGTAATGTTATTATTTTTTACTTTGAGATAATATTTATTATGTAAATTGTGTGAATTGTGTGAATATATATTATGTACTTTGTGTGTAAATTGTATGTACATAGTAAATAATATTTATTATGTACTCTATGTGTAATTTATTATGTATATTATTAATTAATTATATATATTGTTATCTAATAATGAGCAATATTAGTAGATAATAATAATAATAATATTAGATAAAAATAAATAATAAACAGGAATCAATAGCGACGGGCCGTCGAAAATTAGCTGTCAGGTACTTCCCTACGCCTTGTCACATCATCCAACCTTATTGCTACGGCCCGTAGCAATAAGCTTATTGCTACGGCCCGTAGCTAATACGTACGTCCTTAATTGGTACGGGGCTTTTGGGACGGCCAACCGTACCAATAAGCTTATTGGGACGGTTTTGGGTCTTGTTGTGACGGTTTTTTTACCGTACCAATAAGCTGTAGGTGTTGTAGTGTTTATCGCCCTCCGTGCGTTTTCTTTCGAAAATGATTCTCGGTGTATTTTACCGAGAGCACACGCCTCACACACATCATCCTTGTCTTCAATATTCGGTAAACCGTAGACCATATTTTTCTTACTCAAGAATTCGAAACTCCCAAAATTCACATGACCAAGCCTTTTATGCCACAACCACGACACATCTTCCGCACCGGCTGCCAACGCGACAAATTTCGATGCTTTTAGAGTGAGAGAAAAATTTTGATTTGTCTCCATTTTAATATTCGCTATTACTTGATTTCCGTTTTTCGCCTACTAAAAAATTCTGCAAGAATCGCCTTCGAAATGAACCGTGTGTCCATTCTCAACCAATTGCCCAACACTCAATAAATTTTGCGCCAACTCCGGAACAAACAACACATGTCGAATGAACATTCAACATTTCTTCGACTCAATCGCAATCGTTCCTTTTCCTTTAGATCGAACAATCCCACCATTTCCCATGGTAATTTGAGTAGTCGCCATCTTGTCGATTTCGCTTAAGACCGATTCGATTCCGGTCATACGGTTGCTACACCCGCTATCGACATACCATACATCATTCTTCTTCTCAAAGGCTGTTCGACACGCGTAGAAAATATTTTCGGTGTCGACTTTTTCTTCGGTATAGTTGGCTTGTTCATTCTCTTTAACTCGGCAATCCTTTTTCATACGGCCGAACTTCTTGCATTTGTAACATTGGATCTTCCCTTTGTTAAAACAATATTTCTCGGTATGAGTTGAACTTTTGCACACACCGCACCATCGCTCTTGATTATTTTGGTAATTGCTTCTACCTCCTCCTCTTCCAAATCCTCCTCGACCACGACCTCTACCGTTTCGACCACCACGAAATGATTCTCCCTTGGACGAATTTTGGTTTGATGATTCGGTTACGGCAGTTTTTTATTGGAACGCACTCTCCAAAGACTGCTCAGTATCTCGATTTAATCGTTGTTCATGCCTCTCTAAAGAACCCATCAAGTCGTGCACACTAAGAGTCGCTAGGTCTTTGGTTCCTTCGATAGTAGACGTCATGTTGTTGTATTTGGAAGAAAAGCTAATAAGTATTTTTTCGCAAACCGATTTATCGGTCAATTCGTCGCCAAAACCTTTTATTTGGTTTACCACTTCCAAAATATTGGAGAAGAAATCTTCGAGCGTATCGTTTTCCTTCATCTTCAAGTTTTGGAATTCCCTCTTGAGCGTCAAGAGTTTAACCGTCCTCACTTTTTCGTTTCCTTGAAATTCTCGTTGCAAAATCTCCCACGCTTCCTTCGAAGTTTTAGCGTCAATTATTCTCGGAAATAATTTATCCGAAATTACTTGTTGTATCAAGTATAAGGCTTTTGCATATTTCTTCTTATTTGCTTTCAACGCATCGGACGTTTCTCCTTCTTTTGCCATGTCCACTCATTCTTCTACTATTTCCCATAGATCTTGCGCGATCAAAAGCGTTTTTATTTCAATACTCCAATAATCGTAATTTTCTCCATCGAAAATAAGTTGCGAAACTTCTGGGAGCCCGAAAACACCGCCTTGGTTTGTCATGGCTTTCTCCTTCTCCAAACTTCGTCAAACTCACTCTCGCAAACACTCGCAAACAACCGTGACTCTTTTCGCGCACACTCGCGAATAAACGGAACTATTTTCGTGCACACTCACGAATAACTGTAGCTCTGATACCAATTTGTTGGAAATAAAACTAGATTAGATTTCTTTGAGAAAAATACTTGGGGACAATTATCACTGAGAGAGAGAGGGAAGTCAAAAGACTTTCTGCCTCTTCTTTTTATTTCACGCACAGGAGAGAGGGCTCTTTCTATTTTATTATATTTTTCTCTGATGGTAATTGATACATCACACACATACATATTTATAGATATGCTTCACATCTTCTCAATACACCATATCACGCATACATCCTAATCTATCCAAACTCTAAACACTTCTATTTGAATAGATACCTATTTATTACAAAATACATCTCCCTTAATTAATCTAGACATTTCTAATAATTATCCTAATTATCCTGCCCATTAATTAAATATATTATTATTAATTTATTTATAAAGCATTAAATTTAATAGATCATACATCCTAAACATTCGAATTTGGTCTTTAGAAAGAGGAGAATCCTTTCTTATCTCATCATATTCCGAGATATCTCCATAGTCCCCGCGCTGCGTGCCCCTCATCATTCCATTATGGAAGAAAATACGGAGTGCTTCCTCGCTTGGCGATATTGATACAATTGAATGATGAGGATGAAAAATCATTATTTATGTATTGTTGGAAAGCGCTCAGCGTGTAACCATCCTTGTCTTCCTTGACGGCTATAAAGAGATGGAAGTCGATCCAAGCACGGGGATAATTGTTTCCAAGCTAGTGTTCGACTCCTATTTTCTGATGAAAAGAGAATATATTGTATAGAGTTTTTGCAAGCACCAAAGCACACCCAGTAAATAGTTTTATTAAGAGAACTCCCATTTAAGTAGGTATTTAATTGGAGAGAGGGATCTGCATTAGCAGTTCTATCGACGTGTTGTTTTTCCTTGCTCCGTCGCTATTACTGTTTATGAACGGATCCATATGTCCCCATTTATTAACAGGAAGGGCAGTTTCTATACCGACACCGATTATATTAGTGTGGATCATGAACTGAATATGCATGAAGTTTCTCCACTTATTCTTGGAAAAATGAAGTTGGAGTATAAGATCGAACGTCTAGTCGTCTTGGGACCCAAGTTGTGGGTTGCGATCACCACGAACAATGATGTCATAATCAAACATCGTGATGTGGGAGGCTGACTTCAAGTGGTTCGAGAAGCAGTTAACAAAAAAAACAAATAAGTTGAGAATAAGGGTATACGGTCATTTGGAAAAAACAAATTGAAATCGTATTTAATTTAACCATGTTACCTCTAATAATATCGTCAACCTTAAGAATTTTATATAAACTTCTTGTTCTTTCATGGGTATAGTCTATTATTCTAATTTTACTTTTCTATTTCTGAACTTTAATTCAACTTTTTTTACTCATAGTTGTATTAGTTTCTTCTAAGGGCCTGTTTGGCAAGGTGAATCTTGGGTCCGAGCCGAATCTTATAATTCCACTCTCCCTAATTCTCTGTTTGGCAGCTATGTTTAGAGGAGAATTAAAAAATGCCTCGTTCTTTTCTTCCAATAAAACCCCCAAATAGCCGCTCCTTGAAAAGCTGGAGCGGAACTTTGCGGCAAAACTAATGGCGCCAACTTCTCCCACGCAAGCTCTACTCTAGCGCTAACTTCTCCCGCTTCAATCTTGGCGCCAACTTAGTCTGCCTCAGCTCGTCTTCGTTTACCTCACTTCGTCTTTCTTGGCCCCGGTTTGCCTCAGTTCGTCCCAGTTCTTGGCCTCGGTTCGCCTCAGTTCGTTTTGTTTGCCTCAGTTCGCCTTTCTTGACCTCGATTCGCCGCACCTTTTGTCTTCCTCTCTCCAGAATCAGCGTGTGAGGTATGTGTGCATGTCAATTTGCTTTAAATTGTGCCTTGATAGATTTTCATCGAATTGTCTATTTTAGCAATTTGGATTAGATTTTCTTAATTGACTTTCTCATGCATCGATTATGCATCGATTTAAGTTAAATTTCTTTATTGCCCTTCTCAATTAATTGCCTTTTATCACTGTTAGGAGCAAAGATATAATGTGTGGAATAGATACAAAAATCAAATTGTCTAGTATTTTTCATTGACTTTCTCATTTTTCTTTGCCCAGAATTTTTATAAAGGATTACATTCCCATATTTTTTGCCTAGACTAAATGTCTGGAGAACGTAGTATCTTATCTAATTTTCCTTTGTACAGTTTTGATCTCTTTGTAATTGTTTGCAATATCCTCATTATTCAATTTTATATTTGTTTGTAGATTAAATGGAGAAACTTATTCAAGAAGACTATGTTGTCGGTATTTTTGCAATTTTTCTCGTGTCTTGGATTGTACGACAAAAATATTTTTGCAATTATTCTCGAGCGAGCGCTTGGTTAGATGAATTACGTTTACAAAAATACTTTGTATTTTGATTTTGGATATGATAGTTAATTTTGTATGTTAGTTTATGATATGAGGTGAACTTTATTATATTTTGATTTTTATCATTAAGTATGTTATCTTTCTTTTTTTATTTATTTGACAATTTAATTATGAATTATGTTTGAAATTTTATTATGTTTATTTAGAAAGCTGATTATGTTACAGTTAATAACAATCAATGTATAATCCATAACAAATTTTAAATATAATCATATACTCAAAACAAATTCCAGAAAATTTTCAAACAACCAAACAAAGAATTAAATTTTCCAGCATCTTATAATTTCGACATCCAAACAAACCATGGAATTACTAATTCCAGAACTTTTTTCTCCTCCATCTTATAATCCAATTCCACTCTATTAATTCCGTTTGCCAAACAGGCCCTAAAGTAGTTTCTGGGTCATTGCAAAGTAAGGTGTTTGAGAAATTCCCAAAAAAACAAATAAGTTGAGAATAAGACAGTCCGTAATTAAAATTGTGATTGTCATAACAGGAAAGTGAAGCAAAGACAATATAAATTGGAATTACATTCAAATGATATGTGGTAACTTCTATTTTTTGAATTCATCGGTTTCTCCAAAAAAAACACCATCACAATGTTATAAACATTCATATATAGTAAACTTGTGATGATATGTACTCAACTATTTTTACACTAATGTATAATCTCCGGTCACAAAAATATTTCATGAAAAATGAAATAATCATGGACCGAGAGATCCTCGATTAAAACAGGTGATTTGATTTCAATTCTTAAGAAATTTAATTTGGAGGCATACAGATGTGATTAGTGGATTGAAGAACTTGTTAATTAGGAGGCATAAAGATGTGATTATTTTTTGTTAATTAGTGTTTCGAAGATTAAAATGTTCCAAAATGTATTCTTTTGTTAATTTTGAAAGAATGGAATATTTTTTGTTTCAAATTTTCATGTATTTTTTTTTCATGGGGGCAACATATTGGGCAACATTTTCCTATTTTATAAAGGTTTCATATCACCACTCATGTAATCATTGAGTTGTCATTTATCAACCGAAACCAAGAAAAGTATTAGTTTCTTCCAACTAAACACCCTGAAAATTCATCTAGATACTCATTTCGTCACCAAGTAATTACCTGATCCACGTTATCTCATCGTCTCCGGAATAATACTCAGTGGCGGTCAAGAGAAGCTCAACTCACTCTTTCTATATAATAAGCTAATCAAACCTATATAGATCCAATCAAATTGCTCCAACACACCACACACACACACACACACACACACACACACACACACAACGCAAACAAACACAATCCATGGCAATAGTTTTACACCTCTTTATCTTGTCCTTTTTGCTTCCTTTGAGCTATTGTGCTGATCTTATAGCAAAAGATTGTTCTCAAAGCTCTTCTAGTAACAAAAATGGAAAGAACACAAACGAAATCTTGTCTGATCAAGTCGTCAAGGCCGCTGGAGGACTCGCGCAGTGCAGAGGAGATGCCAGTGCTGCAAAACAACTTACTATGGTAAGTTACTGAATTATTTATGCATATATATAAACAAAATTAGTTCAAACTACACTCAGTATTTATGGTATTAAATGATTTATACAGACATGTTCGAAGCCAGCAGATGCAAATGTAAGCGACAATGACCATTCCATTAGACCGGCGGACACAGAACAAGTCACCGTCCTATCCAATGCTCGAAATCATAATAGCCTAGAACGCAGAACGTTCGGTACGGGGCACGCAAAATCGGAACATGATACTCGGAACGGGTTCGCGGTACGTCATGTTGTTTGGTACGCGATATGCGGGGGAGTAGGATTAATCGGAGCACTCTTTCGTGTACCCGGTACGTTATTGATACGTACATTTATAGGAGTGTGTTTGTGTGTGTATGTATATATATACACGCATGTATGTATGCATACGATGATAATACAATATTAATGTGGTTGATTATTTTATTTCGACTTGTTTTTTTACTGTATAATGGACTCGTCAGTCATGGCCGGTCATAGGAGCAGTTTATGTCTTTATGAGGCCTCAGTCGGGTCCAATATTTTAATAAATTTTATATGTCAATTTATTAGTCTGTATTTCAATAAGTTTTATTCCTATTCTAAATGAAGACTAAATTCGGTATTTTAGTCTTTTCTATTTGACTTAATTTGTGGTTCTTGTGAAATTGGATTATTAGATCGTGATAATTTGTCATACAAGAAATTTAAATTGCTTGTTAGGATTTATTAAGTAAGATTTTAGAATTAGAATTTAGTAATTGTAATATTGAAACTATTAATTTGCTTGGTAAATAAATTCATTGTTTTGTATTTCGATCCAATAATTATAATTATTGGTTTATATTAGAAGTAATAAATTAGGATTTAGTAATTTGATTGAGAGTTTGACTAGAGTGGTAAATGGTATTTAGTTCAATAGTAAATAAATATTTTTAAGAATAGTCTCGGGTCTTAAAATTTTCGAGACCAGCTCTGTCGTCAGTTTACGACATGCAAACACATTGACCATAGCAAACTTCATAATAATAGTAATACCACAATTCAAACTGAAAAGAAAAATACTAAGTAATATTTTGGAAAAAAATTCAAAAACCCCCTGATTTTTGTGAATATTATCAAAAACCCTTCACTTTTTAGATTTCCTCAAAAATTCCTACAAATAGATTGAATTATTTTTCACTCGCAACAAAGGTTAACTTTAACATTTCATTCATTTTTTCTTTTTCTTTTTTGGATAAAAATAACCTTGTTGATTTTCTTTTATAACTTCTTTTATTCAATAAAAATAAATAAAATAAAATATATTATAATAAAATAATTCACGTTGTTATATTTTTAAAATAATATATGATAATATTTTACAACACACTATTTTATTTTAGTATTTATAGTATATGTATAATATATTATTTTATTAAATAATTACTACTTTATGTTACATTTTTTACATAAAATAATTTGATACAAAAAAATTATATAATAAATTGTAGAATAGTATAATAAATATCATAATATAATATAATAGTATGAAATATTATATTGTAAAATATTATTTATTTGTTAGTTTATATAATAAATTCAAAAATAGAATAAATTGCGAGGGTATTTTGGTAAAAAAATGTAAGGAAAGTTAAAAATAACATTAGTAGAGACAAAAAAATTTAACTCAATTCATAGAGGGATTTTGAAAAAATCTAAATATTAAGGAGTTTTTGATAAATTCAATGTCAGGGGGTTTTGAAGAATTTTTCTAATATTTTTTAATGAAATTTCTTTGTTTTATTTCGTTAATCATTTGAAAAGCAACAATGTATTGTCTAAATCTTAACCTATTTCATGCGGATTATTTATTAATATCAATGTTTTAAATAGCGTGTAGCGGCACACATCGTTTTGACGTTTAATTTAGCGGTTAGCGTCAGCGGGAGATATAACGCCGCTTCACCATCGCAGCGGATTTTGATCAAAATTATTATTTTTATAATACTACAATATGTATATAAATATAATTTAGCGGCCAAATATTATAAATAAAATTATATTGAATGCTTATTTATATCAACCTCACAAACTAACACAAATTAAAAATTCATCTCTTAAAAAAATATATTATTATTATTATTATTATTATTATTTATTTATTTATTATTATTATTATTATTATTATTACTTTTATTTTTATTATTATATTATTGTAATTATAATAATGCTAATAATAGTTGTTGTTGATCTTATTCTTCCTATAATAATAATAATAATAATAATAATTATTATTATTATTATAATTATTATTATTATTGTTATTATTATTATTTATTTATTTATTAACAATAATTATTATTGTTATTATCATTTAATACCAATAATAATAGTAACAATAATAATAATAATAATAGTAATTACTATTATTATTATTATTATTATTATTATTTAATGACAATTATTACTATTGTGTAATGATAATAATAATAATAATAATTATTATTATTACTACTATGTTCAAAACGCTAGATCTTGATGCTTTCACAAGACTGTAAACTGGTTCAAGACAAAAATCCATGCTAGGGCGCAAAAAGGCGAATTATAATCCGGCTACTATGTTATTTTTTATTATTGAGAGGATAAATATGATATTTTCATTTTTAGAAGGGTAAATATAATATTTTGAGTTTTAAAAAAGGTAAATTTTTAAAGTTGATCGTTTATTTTAACGGACAAATTGGATGATTCTATTTTTTTGGGGTAAATATAGTATTTTAGATTTATGAGAGGATAAATATGTTATTATAAGTTTAAAAAGGGATAAATATGTAAATCCTCCTAATAAATTTTTATCAAAGAATGAAAGTAAATAATAATTGAAATATTGAATTAATAAAATAATATAATAGAAGAACAGATGGTATGTTTTAATAAAAATGGAGAAGTCTCGGTGGTCTTTCTTTCCATTTGTGTCAATGAGATTCGAGTCAACAATCTTTCACAATATATGGTTTCTTGTGTTTTACAACCAAACACTAGCTCACGAACTCAATGACAAACAGATGGTATGTTAAGGCAATAAAATATATATCTTAGAATTGACCAAATTTTCAAAAGGAATAATTTCCGTACACACGTAAAAGTTAATTGATAAAATTATAACATATGTTATGTTAAGGGAATAATAGAAGAACAGATAGATGGTTTTGAAATTCATTAACGAAGGAAATTAAACCTTGTAGAAAATAGAAAATTTTATAATAGTTTATGATTATGAAAGAATAAAGTTTTTGTTAAACTCGCTAATTTTTATAAATGACGTTCTTTATAACAAGTATTAAAAAAAATTTTGAAGTAGTCTGATTGTGCCCAAAAATCTATGATCTGTTATTATTATTACATTTTTGAAAGTTTTTTTATACATTTACCATATTTTGATAAAAAAAAAGAGGGCCCAACCGGGTTCGAACCGGTGACCTCTTGATCTGCAGTCAAATGCTCTACCACTGAGCTATGGACCCTCGTTGTACTATTCACAATGTATTACGAATTTAATTGTACTTTATATTATCGACAATACTTTCGTAGCATTTATTATCCCTGGCCAATTAATTCCATGCTCAAAATTCAACTCACAACTTTAGAAACATCATCATCAATAAATTCAATAACAGACATTTTGTTATAGAAATTTTCCCGGCCCACACGGAGATAAAAGTTAAAAACAAAGTCAAGAAATTGAATTCCGAATTCATTGCTAAAATCACTCTTTTGCTCTGAACCGGTATCTCATTTCTAGCCTCCGGTCTACATTTTAATCGTAAAGGAAACACGCTAACGCGCCAATGCCGACTCGACCGAACCCTAATATTACCTGTTACCACCCAAACACATGAAAAACGTAGCAAAGGAGAAGACTTTGTAAAGCGATTGGAGTGATGTTGAGTGCAATACAACATAACAGACTTCTATTTTTGTTTGTGGCCAGAGAGTCATTTTCATACAAAAATGGTACTGATTGTAGTGTGAATTTGGGCAGAAGAAAATACGTTCCTACGGTCCAGAATTGGGACACCTCATTTCTTGCCGTGTGACTCGTTTTGGGCCACTAATACGTTTATACGAGGTTTTGTACCATTACTAGTTGTGAAACTTATGAAACAAGTCTTTGAAGTGAAAGCAGTACCACACAATGTGGATTGTTACTCGGAATTATGTGGTTTTGGAGCACACACACAGCAGAGTGGAGCCTTAATTTGATAGAATAGCTGGCCAAATTAGGCAGAGGATATAGATGGGTTCCTGAATAAGGGAATTCTCAAAAATAACTTATTTTTTGGAAAATTACAGAAAACTCCCTTTCTTATTAATATTCGAGAAAGAAATAAAAATTCTGAACAATATTTTATTTTGTGTTATTGTTCCCGCAAAAGTTAATATTAACATTGAATAACTTTTTTTTTTTACATAAAATGGTCTTATTTTTCATATTTTATTCTACTGAATTCATCATGACATAGTTTTAAAAAATAATTTTAATTAACGTATAAGTTTTATATATTTCAAATGTTATTCGGACATATAATTCATACAAGTAGAGTTGTCGAAATATGACCCGATCCAAAAGACGATCCGACCCGTTCGAACATGAGCCCAATCTGATTCGAAAAATATGGAAAAGTCAATGACCCTAAAACGAAATCTATCTGGAACAGAATGATCCGACTGAAATCGGATGAACCGAATCCGAAATCGAACCGAAATTAAATGACCAAAAATCTGAATGATATGAAACCTGAACTGACGAAACCGAACTAACATGAAGTTGAACTGAACCGAAAATTCATTTTGGAAAATCCGGATGATCCGAACAATACCTTACTATAAATGAAAATATTATATGTTATTGTTATAATGCGTCCAATAGCATAATCGTGTAATCACGCTAAAAATAATATATATTCGGATTGAATGCGCATTGACAATATAAAATACCATATGAGATTATTTTTTAGATTGATTACGAAACCAAACCAACTATCCACATAAAATCAACGACCAAAATTAAAATTACCAAAATAATATACTATATTATTCAAATCTTGACAATTGATTTGTATACAATATTCCAAAATGTTACATAAGACCCGAAAAGTAAATTTCACAAAACTCCGAATTACTCTAAAACCAAAATTTTCAAAAACACGAACGATCCGAAAACCAAAAAGAACCGAACGACTCATAATCGAATGACTCGGAAATCGAAATGACCCGAAACCGAACTACCCGAATATTTATTAATTATTTATTTTATCTCGAACTCAAATCTAGAAGTCAAATTATGATGAAAAAATGACAATTGAAATATGAAGGCACTTTTGATAAAACTCTCCTGACGAAAGAGAAACGCTTGCGAATTATTTTGTGGAATTGAATTAATAGTTTTCTCTTCCATGAAATACATAAAGAGATATTATTTTAACTCGAAATAATATGATAAATGAAGAAATATATTATTATCTTCGAAACAAAAATATAACAAAGAAAATAATTTACATAGAAAAAGAAATAAGTACATTATCGATATACACATTTTCGTAAAACATGACAGACATTGTTTTCATATTCATAATATCATAACGGAGTGTCAGGACTTGGAATAATTACTAACAATATTTTTCAAAAATATTTTAATATTTTTAAATCAATTAAAAAATTTTATTATATTTTAATATTTATCAAAAATAATTACTAACAATAGAAAACACAGATCGGGTTAGACTAATATTATTCAAAATTTGAACTCACACCCAACCTAAATATTATACAAACCCGTAAAAAAAATCTCGTTGAGTTACGTTGGACGGGTTAAATGAGTTTTTAGTTTATTGTACATTTCTAATTAATACAAATACAAAAAAACTTGGTAAATTAAAATTAACAAATACAAAAGTATTTTGGTCCAGTTTTTTTAACATCTAATGTAAAATTTAACTCTTATACGAAATTAAAATATTTTCTAAAATTTTTATTTTGTCCCATAACTCATGTTTCTCATTCTTAATGTGAATTCCGAAAAAAATTAATGAAGTTAATTAGTAATTCAATTAACATCAAATTCATCAAATTTATATAAAAAATGAATTAATAATTAATTAGTATGTACTTATATCGATATGTTGAAATTAATAGTTAATTCGTTTTTTGTGTTACTTATGTTGCTAATTACTTTCCAATTATTTTTTCTCGAAATTCACGTAAAATACGAGGTAACGAGAAACATTAGTTGTGGAGGTACATGAAATGTTTTTTTTTCGAATATCTAAAATGTGAGGGGTTTTACCAAAAAAAATTCAGAAATTTACCCGATTATACCTTAAGAAATTTTCTGTTACAGGTCCATGTACACTGTAGATAATAGGAGAGGATGCAAATTACGTGACGTGTAGTATTAGGAACAGGGTTCATGTGAACCAGGCCTACGAAATAATTTGGCGGTGTTCTGGCCTTCTTATTTAATGGCTCAGAAGCTTCGAACAACCAACAGGACACAACACATCTAGTGGAGAAGAAGCATTGTAGTTAATCCACCCAATTCCAGCTTCCCTCATCCGAAGAAAGTTCCCTCTGTGTGTGCGTTTGTGTTTGTGTGTAGAGATCGAGGTGAAGAAGAAGAAGAAGAAGAAGAAGAAGAAGAAGAAGAAGGTTTGAACTGTTGGGTAAGTGTTTTTTTAGCTGAGCCTTTTCATCGAACAACTTGTGTGCATGTGAAGAAACTGAGCTTGTTTAAGTATTTATTGATATTCTGAACAATTTTTTAAGAATTCATTTTGTTTTTTCTTCCAGATTGATTAAAAAAAGATGGATTGGGGTCTTGGTTCCAGCGACTGTGTACTTTTCACTACAGATTTTGACCCGTTATCGCCACAATTTCCGAACTGTTGGAACCAATTGGATTTCTCCAAGTCTACTACTGGCTTCGAAGAAATCTCTCCGAACAATTTCGTGTCGAATTCATTAAAGGACTTCAGCTCTAACAGCCCAAACATGAAGTACACAAAGGACATGTCTCAGCAGGTTAACGGGTCGGATTTTATAAGCCTGGATCCGCTTGAAGAATGGTTTGAAGGGCTAACGAATTGCCAGTTTCTCAATATGGATCAAATGGATGACATTTTCATGTAAAGTACCTCAACTTATATGAAATTCTAGTTAAATAGAATAAAAAGAAAGCAACTTGTTGTTAATTTTATAATTTTTTGGCTCTACTTGCAGAAATACATTTTCGGATGAAGAAATAAATACGAAGATCAGTCCAACTCAAACGATTTCAAATCCTTTGGATGAGACCCTCTCTTTCGAGAGTAAATTTGCAAATATACCCAATGATCCATTAAATAATAATCTATTAAACCAAAATGGTACGGGAATATCTGCTGGTTTGGATCCTAATGCAATTCCATTGACTTCGGAGGATCTATCCGTAAATTCGTTTCTGATGTCCCAAAGTCCTATGATTTCAGAAGTATCAGGCATGATCGATGTAAGAATTTCATAATTTTTGTTGAATTTTAATGTAAAATTCTCAAATTTGTTTCTGAAATATATTTTAAACGTGACACAGAATAACTCATGGGCTAATAATGACGTGGCCAATCAACAATGTTCTGACGCAGACATATTGCAAGATCTCGAATCTGCACTGATGAATGTAAATTTCATTAATTTATTTCATAATAATTAACATCTTTTTTATGTATTTTAGTTAATATTTAATTCATGATTATTATTACAGATAAATGGGGATACACGAATTTGCTTCAGAGATGCATTCTATAGAATGGCTAACAACTCAAAGACACGAAATTACGTAAACGAAAAAAGAACTCAAAATTCAAGGTATTTTTTGTTTTGTTTTGGAAATATTTACTTGTCTATCACCGAATATGCACTTATCATAGTTTGATTCAGTATGGATGATTTTATTTTATTATTATTATTATTCCTAAATTATTTTTTTACGAATTCCAGTGTATATGGATCAGAGAAAGGAACAAATGTAATAGATCGAGCTGTAGCAACTATGATGTATAATGTACCGTGTGGTGGTAATTCTGACACGTGGGGCCCACAAACACCACAAGCGAGCACGCCGCAGTATGTGGACTACGCAGATATCTAGATGATTTATAAAATTTTCTAATAATTATGTAAATATATAAAATATATTGACATTTTGGTAGTCAAAGTTAGTAAATAGGAAAATATAGGTATGCGTAATTTATTATATATACTGAAAATTATGACTTATACAGTAAGATTGGCAAAATTTAGATTGCTAATTTAGGAATATTTTGTTTGAACTTTATTTTTGTGCACACAATTTGATTATTATTCGAGGATTTTAGCTAATACTTCCAACTTTTTTCTAGCTATTTTTATTTAGTTACAAGAGCAAAAAAAATCATCCCAATTTTTATTTAAATGAAAAAATGATTCATAAGAGAAGTAACCTCAAAAAATAGAACACTAGATTTGAAATTAAATCTCATGATTCACGCTTGAGACTAGAAAATTGGTTTGAACATTCTTATAATTCGAAAAAATGCACTATAATGTTAATTCTAGACACATTGGTTAGTGTCAGAATAATTATAGCAGTAGAGACGAAATAATTGGTTTAAACATTCTCATATTGCACCAAAGTCCATTATAATGTTAAAAAAGGAAAATGTTCAAACATGGACAGAATATATTTCAGATTTAACAAAACAGACAATTAATTTATTACAATATTTTTATCTTAAATTCGACATTTATTGTGCCATGTCATCATTCAAACTAGAACTTCAAATCGTCGTCCGAACCCAAACAATACACTTCACAAGGTCACACCCAGTCAACCACGCGTCTATCTTCCTTCTCGCCCTCTCTTCACACCCAGTCAACCACTTCATCGGAGTCTCAAGAAACACCTTACGATCAAACTGCCTCGCTCCCGTCGTTTAATGCAATCTATGAATTATTTCATCGTACCGACTGTCCATCTTCATTTTTAATGCAATCTATTAATTATCCTCCAATATCTCATTCCAATTATCATTTGAGCAAAAATGATAATATTTTTTTTTATGGATTATTTGAAAATATTAACTGGTAATACTAAATGTCCTCACAACTATGAATACTTATGCAGAAAAAGGAACGAAATGTTTGCTTTAAAGGAAGAATTTTCTAAATAACACTATTTTCGTGAACAAACTTTTTATTTTTAATGAAGGGTAAAAAACACAGTTAAGCTTGTGTGAGCACATCATACTTAAATTTTGGTCCTCACATTATTTGTGTTGATAAATTGCACGAAAATTACATTTAAAAAAAAAAAACATAGAGGCAATGTCCTCAATTCAAAAAAATAAAATTACATTTTTTTTGGGCACATGAAAAGTAATTTCAGCAACTACAGAATAACATGCACTATCCAATAATACACTGCCACGAAGACAATGCCAGTACAATATTAAATGGAAAATTATACTATGTTTCAAATATATCTCTACATCTTTGGTGCAAATTTCAAAATTAATTAATTTATGAAACAATTAACAATTCAATTGACATAATTAACAGATAATACACAATTTAATTGTACGGATTTTTGTGATGTTGGACAATTAGAAATGCAACATTTGATGATGATTTAGGATGGTTTGTGAGTTTTTTTTATTCTGTGCCCGAAGAAATGACGAATATTTCATATCATCGGTTATTGGTAGTTTTATGTATGTGATGATATGTCCTCGACCTGATTTTGTATATGTTGTTGGTGTCATAAACAAATTCACAACAAATCCAAGAAAAGAACATTGGATTGCAGTGAAGTGGATATTAAAGTATTTGCGAGAAACGGCAAAGAAGTGCTTATCTTTCGACAAAAGAAAAATCGTGTTGGAAGGATACACAGATGCCGATCTAGCCGGAGATGTTGATTCCATAAAGTTAATTCATGGATTGACTACCATTGCAGGGGAGGTGTTTCTTGACACTCAAAGTTACAAAAACACATCGCATTATCGACTAAAGTAAGACTCGATTGTGTGTCTTGTATTGTGATAATCAAAATGTCGTTCACCTAGCACGAAATGCAAATTTCCATTATCGCACAAAGCACATCGACACTCGATTGTTGCTACCAAGAAGTATTTCTACCAAGAAGTTTGAAGATTGTTGCAAGGGAGCCGGCGACATTTCCCAATTAAGTGGTAAGGGAGAAATTTTGTTGGGTTCCTCCATTAATTGGAGAGTTAAACCTTGATACGTAAATCAAGATGGTGCATGGATGTGATTTTTGGAAATAAACCAAGAAGATTAATAGATATGGTTATGCATTGGACACTATGATGGTGTTTTGGGAATTATGTGAAGTAATTTAATGTATTCAATGACACATCGAAAATGAGAATAATCTACAGTATAAAAAAAGAAGTTGTGAAGAATTTATAACACACATTCAAAAGGAAAAAATCATTAGAGTGAGAAAAGAGTGAGCTTGAGTTTGTTTGTGTTATGGAGTTGTATGTCACCATTCAAGGTGATGAGATATTGTAATCCTACTTATATAATGAACGTTTATTTTGTTATTGTTGTGTGTAATTATATTCTTAATCACACTTACAAGATCAAAATTCACCAATTTTCTAACAAATATGTAGAGAGCGAATGGATGGCTCGGATCCTTCGCCACCAAACGTTATGATTTGGGCTTAAAAAGATTGGTTGGAATTAGGATTTGGTGTTTTCCAGCGAGGCTCGTCATCGTGACTCCGCTTCTTAATCTCTCGGATCCTGTTCATGCATATTCACAGGGTAACCTCTAATCATGCTCCTTGTGCATGCAAAACCACAAACATGAGTTATTATTTGTTCTTCGATAAATATGAGTATATCATTACCTAAATCATCGAAAATAACAGAAATAAATATAAATTTGAGCATAGTGCAATGTCCAATAAATATATATTCGAACATCGAAAAAACACCTGAAACTTGTACATGTATGTAACAAAGAATTATATGTTTCCTATATTTTGCAATAAAAAAAAATATCAATGACATTCTTCGCTATTTTGATGCGCACTAGATATTTAGGTTTGTGAATAGTGCACTTTTTTAGTAGTATCAATTAATTCGCTCATAAAATAATAATGCAGCTATTAACTGTCAACATAACATAACAATCTTATTTTAAACGACTAGGTTACATTTTGCGAATCGTGCCGACTTAGCATCATGCTATAACGAGTAAAGCCTAGTTGGTTCAGAGTTATTTTTAGCCGAACTCAAACTGAAATTCAAGCTAGCTTTTAGATACTAGCCGAAACGAACTCGATAAATTTCAAACCGAGCTCGAACTGACCTCTAATCAATGAGTTCGGCTCATTGACAACCCTAATAGCATGCTCAATTTATTTTTGGTCCAATGATTTAACCAGCTTCACAGCTCATCACAAATTTTCTTATCTAATGAGAAATAATTTAGAAAAGAAAGAAACTCAAAATACGGAACACTTGAAGTAAAGTAAATCTCGTAATTTACACTTGATACTATATAATTGGTTCGAACATTCTTACGAATTCACCAAAATACGCAACAATGCTAAATGTCTAGGCACGGTTGTGTAAATACCAGCTAATAACAACAATAACCATAATAATTAATGATAAATGATAAAGATAATGGGAGCTTAATTAATTAAGCAAAAAAATATATTATTCCAAAATATCGGTGGGCCAAAGTTGGCGCCACTTGGCCATCTCATCTTTATCGCGTAGTTTTCTTATCCCTCCATAAAATCCATCGCTCTCGTTGCCTTCTTCTTTGTGATCCATTCGACAAACCGTTGCTCGTCTCCATCTCGAACCCGGTGTATATTGGTTGAATTCCAACACTACCGTGGCTAAAATCAGCAAAAATAAATTAGGTTTACAAAAAGGTCAAAATATTGTGTTCTAAATTATAAAATTCGTACCGCTAAGATGGCAGCGACAAAAATGCGAGTTTCCTTCACAAGTCTCCAAGTGACCCACTACACCATACCACCATCCTAAAAACACAATTTTTTTCTCAATTAAATAAACTGGGAAACGAAATCCTGGATTTTGCAAAACCGGGGTGTGTAAATACCGTAAGGAAATTCCGTGTTCCTTCTCCACTGGATTTCGATATGATCGCCTGGCTTTAGATCGTTCAAACAATCTGACACATGCAACTCATGAGCTGGCGTACTGACAGGTGGGGCCCGCACCCTCTCCCAATTCACCGCTTCTTCCTGAACTATCGTTCTTCTGCCATGTGGCGGATATCTAAAAAATATGGGGATTTGATATGTTTATGGTACTGCATTAATCCTTGTCAAAAAAACAATTAAACGGGAAAGAAACTTTTAAGTACCTTGCATGAAATGTGTCGCTAAGGCTATCATAGCTAAGTTCAGCATCGTAACATGAAAGCATGAATCCAACATGACCATGCTATAAAAGTCGAAAAAAATGTTTTAATAAAGGACTAGTTTGTAAATTAAATGGCTAATTAACATAATTAAATAATTAATCACATTCTAAATTAATGCTCAAAAGTTTAAATTACCTCTCTATTGTATACTTGTGCAGGAAACCAGAATTTACCGCTCTCGAGCGAGACGTACCGAGACATGACTGAATCATCCGGTACGAGACTCTTCAACTTATCGCCGGTACCGATTCTAGCCTTGATCCACGAAATTGGCCACACGCAAGAAATATTTGGCCCGAACCACTTTCTTGGCTTCCCCAAATCATCGTCGAATGAAGAAGAAAGGTCGCAATTTTTCTGACCAGTCAAGTAGATTTCCCATTCTCTCTGAGCAGCGGGACCCACAACCTTTCCCCATTTCTCTTTCATGTGCCTGTCCCACAAGGAATCGCTTCTGCACTTGTCCCGCAATTCGGTACATACAGAAGCCATGGTAGAGAGGCCAGAAGGGGGCAATTTGCTGAGAATTATTTCCAAAGCCAATTCGGGCAAGTCTAAAACAGAGCATCCAGGAATTTCTTCTACATTCCCCACCTTATTGTTAATCCATCTCTTTTTGGGATTCATGCTGCAAGAGAAGGATTTACCAAAGACCCGAGTTTTGATTAGCTTCGAATCGGCAAAAAATTGAGTGAAATGACAAATCAGATCTTGGTAAAAGAAGGAGGAGAGAAGTCTCATATCAATTGCCCGCGAAGGCAAGGCATGCAAAGGAAATAGTATTAATGGTTTGGAAATGAGAAGAAGAGAGAAGGAAAGAAAGGTTATAAGAAAGAAAAGCATGACTTCATGAGATAAGGGCAAAAGCTACGTCTTTTCTCACACTGATGGCCGATTGGTTGCTCCACACGTAGTATTTTTAAACCCAATTTGCTAAATCTTTTGGAAACAAATTGATAATATTATTAAACCTTTTTACGGATCAGAGAAGAATCATTCCTTAAGCTGACGCGCTGAAACCCACTAATGGTAAACAAAGAAAGATTCAGCGAATGAAAGGAGCTGACACCTCTCGAACTCAAAATTCACAAAATGGGTTTAAAAATTCGCAAAAGCAATCAATAAACAAAGGAACCCAAGTTTTGGGGGAAGATGGCCACAAGAGACACTTGTTGCCCAAAGAGACCAACAAAGAAATGGGTCCTGATTAGGTGATATTCAATCAAATTCGACACAACATAAAGATTCAATCCACAAAGTTGAAAAGACGAACACAATTTCAGCTGTGAAAAAGAGAAAGAGATTAGCTCTCTTCTCCCCCTCACAAAATTCCTCTATCCTTTGATATCTCCCCCCTCTCCCTCTCTATTCCTCTAAACAGCAAGAAAGAAGAAATGGAAAAAAGAGAGAGAGATAGAGACAGAGGAAATCGATGGGTGTTGAATTATTTTGGGTATTTGAGTAATTAATCATTAATCATGTATTGGGACTAGAAATTTAACTGTTTATTACGGTGTTAGTTAATTCAGTTTTCATCCTCTCTAGTTAGGTAAGTAATATAGACATTATACACACATCATCATTATGTAATATCAAGTTAACATTTGAAGAACAGGATTCTCCATTAGTAAGTTAAAATGGAGAGGTATTGAGTAAGTTATGGTCCAACATGTTTCTGACACGTGTCCATTTCGAAATCCAATACAATACAAAAAAATCAGTTTATTGATTATTGATTGACTGGTTAATTAGTACACAGCATGGGCAATAAAAATGAATGTAGTTTTTCCTCTCCGGTTTTTAAGAAAATGGAGATGTGTAGTTTACATTTGGGTCTATTTTCCAAGTGGGAATTTTGGACAATATTAAATTTTGTTAGCTCAGCTATCAAATATGAAAATTGATTGGTAATAAAATGACTTGCAAACAATTGAAAGAATCTTTATTTATTTATAATTTAAGATTGCTTAAGTTTGTAAAAAATAATAATTAAGGTTGCTTATAAGGAAAGTGAAGATTAAAAAAATATGTAGAAAGAAAATGAGAGCACATGACCATAGATTTCAATATGAAATTATTGTGTTACACAACTGTACATAGTATTTTAAAATGGAAGTCAAGGTAACTCATATTAGTTTAATTTAGATAATAGAATAATTTTTATTTTTTTTTGAGTAAATTCGGAGAGGACTCAAAGTCCCCCTTCCAAACACAATCTCATTTTATATCCTTGTTAATTTGATTTTTAAGAGAATCCTAATCTCCGAATCCTGGTTATTATAAATTTTTATTTTTGATATGAAGTCGATGAAACTCGAATCCATAACATTTTCAACATATGAATTTGCTGTGTTTGAAATAAAATACTGTTCGGTTGTTTGAAATAAATTATATATTTCCATCCTAATGTTTTATTTTTCGAAACTTTTTGAAAGAATGGAAAATGTGCTCATGCATAGTCGACACTGCAAATTTCAAGACCAAAAATGGAAGCGTCACAATTCCACTAATCAATAAAAGTACGTTATAAACGGGTGCAATTAGTGTAGTGCCACGGGCACGGGTCGGGTCCCTAGCACAAACGGGTTGCACGGGCGCGGGTCTAGACGGGCACGGGTGCACGGGTTTGACGGGTTGCACGGGCACGGGTTTGGACGGGTGCGTTTGGAGGGATGGGGAAAACCCGCCCTTAGACCCGGCGGGCGAGACGGGTCCCGGGCGGGACGGGCGGGTTGACGGGCGGACGGGTCCCGGGCGTGAACAGTGATTTCAAAAAAATATTCAAAAAAATAAATTTTAAAAATGTGAATAAAAATATAAAAATATTTGGTTAACAATTTTTATTCGAAATAAAAATATGCAACTAATTTTTTACAAGAAAAAAAATTTCAATATGAAAAAAGTTGAAAAAAAGTTACTCTCCTCATTTATTCCGGACTTGAGACCGGTTATGTTACTAATTTACCATGTTAAAAAAATAACATAGGCGGAGTTCTAACTTTTTTTTTTTGTTAGTAAATATTTAGATGACGTATAATAATATTGAATAATTAGAAAAAAAAATTAAATAGTAAGATTGAACCTTCATACCTCAAATTTTTAATTACAAAATGTAAGCATATAACTATTTCTCTCCTAATAAATAAAAATCCGAATAAAAAAAATCTATAAAAATCCAAAAATAAAATTATATTAAGAAAAATAAATAATAAGATTGGACCTTCATACCTCAAATTTTTCCAAGCGATGTCGAATTTTTGAGATTTTTTTAGGATACCTCCAACAACTAAATATAACTAAATAACTAATATAACTATTTTTTTTGGATTTTTTTATATAAACGAATTTAAATAAAATATAAAAAATATTTAGAGCTTTAAAATAAGAATATGAGAGTTTGAGTGTAGAGAATATGAGAGATTGATAGTTGGTTGTGTGAATTAATGAATTGGAGGTTGGGGGATTTTATAGGGGTAAAAATTGGAGCGTTATACAGTGTTTTGGAGCGTTACACAGTGATTGGGGGGAACCAAATTCAAAATTTGCAACCGTTGGGTCGTGGAAGAAAAGTTTAGGGATAAAGGAATCTGACAGACTAGAGAGAGAGAGAGAGATCAAAATGGGAGATCGTGGAAGCCAGGAAATGCCAACTTTTCATTTTTAATTATTTATGAATTCATGTTGTATTTTAGTGTTTGCTTGGATTATAGAAGTATATGAAATTTTTATAATTAAATAGTGAACAGTGAATAGTGCATAGTGAACAGTGAACAGTGAATAATGAATTGTGAACAGTGACGGGTCGGGCGGGTGCACGGGTGGGTCGGGTTGCACAGTGACGGGTTTGCCAAACGGGCGGGTTTACACGGGTTTAGTGGTAACCATTGGTTGAAACCCGTCCTTGGACCCGTACCCGTTGACCCGCCGGGTTTCAACCCGTTTGCCAAACGGACGGGTCGGGCGGGTCAAAATCCCGGGCGGGTCGGGTCGGGCGGGACCCTTAAGGGTTTTGGCACTACACTAGGTGCAATACAAACTTGACTAGATTTATTTATTTAAATTCTCCAATTCTTCACTCTTAACATATAAGCAACAAAGCTTTTCTTTTGTGATTAGTATGCTTCCACGATAATGCATAGAATTAGGGCGTGTGGGTCTTACTTGGTGTGTGTTTTTTGTACTTTGACCTACCTAACCATTCTCTAACTTTGGATCACTGAGTTTGAGCAATGTATAATAGGTAAATTTGAAAATCAAATCTCCATTATTACGATTTTTTGTTTTTTTAATAATATTCGACAAGCGAAATACCTAATTATTTTAATGTCAATAAATATCGAATTCACAACCTCTCAGAATATATTAGTTTTTCAGTTAAAAAAATACCTCCCTTCTATAAAAGATTGTAATATATACCCTAAAATGTTGATGTCAATCCAAAATGAATATTTGGGGGGTGTTTCTCTATTTTCCAATAATTCATTGAGGACATGTGTCTAAGAACAATTAACCCTAGTTAACTTTATTTAGATCCATATCTTTGAGGCAGACATGAGACCAAAACGGGGGCCAAATGTCATTAATCAAACAAATTAAAATTAAAAAAACCAAAACCAAAAAAATATTGTTATAATGTTATGTTATGGGGTACTAATTGGACATTGGACAAGGTCATATTTGTCATTCATTACTAAACTTTCAATTTATCCAAGGAATCAAACTTGAATAATCCACTTAGGTTGATTATATTGATATGATTATTGTGTGAAGTGGGTGGCAAGTTTGACACCTCCATAAAGTAATTGCTTTATGGTTCCTAATGTTCTTGATAACGGGTCGAATCTATAATCAGACTAATCCGTACCCGTATACCTTATTCAGTGTCTTAATTAGATAAAGATTGAACCAATAATGGAGAGACACGTTAGTCGAAAGATTCGGGTATGAGGGATTACCGGATACGGGTATATATTTGCGATCCGATGTCGGATAACATCAGAAATAGTGTCCGAGTCAAGGGAGATATTACTGGGCTCCTCCAAGAGATTTAGTGACACGGCTGAGTTAATATTTTTTGTATACTATGGTTTAACTTTGTTGAGTTGTTAGGTTGTAGCATTTTATAAAAATGAAGGATATTAATGTTGAATATATACAGTAAACTTAATTAATTAGATGGATGGTACGTGAAAGGTCAAAAGTTATGTTCATATTGATAGTTGTAATACATGTATACGTTGTTTAGAATTATACATAATGTATTTGAAAATTAATGTGAGTTAATGATTAGGATTTAATGTGATTTATATATATACATGAATCACTTATTCTATATAGAGACTCAGTTGTAAGAAAAATAGAAATAAAAACAAATATTAAAAAATTCTCTATTATTCCTCCTCTTCTCCAAAAAAATATATTTTGTTATAAATATGAATGTATTTATTAATTATATGTTAATATAGTATGTACAAGTGTGAAACGTTAGACACCGAGGACCTGTTCGGCAAGGGTGGAATAGAGTGGAATAGAAGAATAAATGAGTTAATCCACTCTATTCCAGCCGAACAAGAGTGGAATAGCATGAAATAAAAATATGGAAAAGAGGATTATCTCTATTCCATGTTTGAGATGGAATAGCTCTATTCCGCGGATTAGCGAAATATTTAGATCAAATTGCCCTCGTTAATAATAATAATAATAGTATTATTATTATAACAATAATTATTATTATTAAAAAAATAATAATGATAATAATAATTATTATTATTATAATATAAAAATAACAATAATAATTACTATTATAATAATAATAATAATTGTTATTATAATAATAATAATAATTACTATTATAATAATAATAATAATAATAATAATAATAATAATAATAATAATAATAATAATAATATTACTATAATTAATATTATTATAATAATACTTAATATTATTTTAATTATTATAATAATAATTATTATACTAATAATTATAATAATTATAATAATTATTATAATAATTATAATAATAATTATTATTATAATAATTATAATTATAATTATAATTATAATAATTATAATAATAATTATAATTATAATAATTATAATAATAATAATATTACTATAATTAATATTATTATAATAATACATAATAATTATTTTAATAATAATTATTATAATAATAATAATAATAATAATAATAATAATAATAATAATAATAATAATTAATATAATAAAAATAAGAATTATTATTATTATTATTATAATAATAATAATAATAATAATACTAATATTAATAAATAATAATAATAATAATAATAATAATATTATTTCGAAAATAAGAATAATAATCATGATTATGATTATTATAATAATTAATTATAATAATAATATTAATATTATTATTAATATGATTTGATGTTATTAATATTATTAATATACTAGGGGTATTTTGGTCATTATCAATATCTATTCTCTTAAACTTATTTTCTTATTCCATTAGTTTTGCCGAACGACTTTGGAATAAAATGGTTTAAATTATATTCCTCTATTCCTCTATTCCTCTATTCCACCCCTTGCCGAACGGGCCCTGAGGAAGATGTATGGATATTGAGAAATGTAAATTGGAGATTTCACACTGGAGCGTTCACATTAGATGAGAGGCTGTTATGTTCCCTATATAAGGATAGTTTGTGTGGTTCATTTGTACAGACAATTTAGTCAGTCCAATAATAAGAACTTTCTCTTTCTCTTTCTTGTGTTATTTTACTTTCCGTTTATAATATGTTTATAATACGTTATTATAATATGTTTATAATACGTTTATAATATGTTTATAATATGTTTAAAATGATAGGCAATGCACTCTTTTTCTCGAGCTCTTTTCTCGAGGTTTCACAACTTATTTTGAGTTTTAACTCGTCTTGTTGAAGCATGATTATCGTATGGATCGCCTGTAAATAATGTTCGAAGTTTCTCAGTGCCAACTTAGAGTACCGGATTGATCAATATAACAAAATTACCTCAGAAAAAGTGGAAATAGCGATTAGAGCCAACTCATCTTTAAGTTTCTCAAGACACGCGTTCCACGCTCTCAACAACTTCTCGATAGGCAGCTCATTTAGCTGACTCGCACTCTCATTTTCATCATGATCACCGGTAGCACGAGTCTCCTTCAAATTGGTATCGATCTTAATCAAATTTAATGTTAACCAACTGGTCAACGCATTTACGTACTCCTTTTGGCGACTCGTGAGTTATTTGTAATAGGGGACGCAGGTGGATCGCCACAACGCCCGCAGGTGGATCGCCACTACATCCCTACGTCTCCTCTCACGCTATTTGTTCATTCTTGCGGCCCTTTTTTGTATTTAGATCATATGCTCTTTTGCGAGATGTCTATATTTGTTCATCGATCGGGTCGTCGTTGAATATTTAATATCCGAATCAAGGGAGATATTACTCGGCTGCATCAAGATATTTAGTGACATTGCTGAATTAGTACTTTTTTGTATACTTCGGTTGAATTTAATTTGTTTAGTGGTTAATCGTCTCAATTGGGATTTGCTTACTCCTGTATGTCTCAATTGATTAATCTATTATCAATACCATTATTTGTCGTTATATCGTCACATTTATGGCACACACCAAAAGCGAAAAATCCAACTAGAGTCGATCGATTTTGGTAGCGTGCGCGCGCGCGCGCGCGAGAGAGAGAGAGAGAGAGAGAGAGAGAGAGAGGGGCATTCAAAATAAAATGCAGAACATAGTAAAACGTATCAGTTCATTATGCTCCGGTTCTCTACTTTTAATGGCATAGTTTTTTCTCTCGCTTTGAAATATCCCCATAATATTTAACGGTGCATTATGTAACATGTTGTATTAATATTTGAGAGATAATATTCATTTGGAATTTTTTTGCGTCTATTAGTCCTTATCTTCTGCCAACTAATTCCTATTATTTTTTATTTTTTTGAGAAATAATAGAGAGGGCTCACAAGTCCCCCATCTATTAAAATTTTCATTAATAAATTTACAATTACTATAGGAATTAGAATACCATAAATGAAATATATTCTATATCCTAACATATTTACCTTGTACTAATATTTTCACAAAACTAAAAACATCTAACACAACCTGGAAATAAAATCCTGAATTCCACCCTAAACTAGAATTGAATTTCTTTAAGAAAAATAAGAAAAGCTTTCCCAATTCTATATAATGGATTAGAGAAACTGGATAGCCTAGATTCATTACACGCTTTATTTTCTCCCCCTTTCTCTTTCTCTCGATTATCCTTGAGCTCAACAACGGTAGACGCCTCACTTCTAATCACCTCCTTGAGCTCATTAATGGGGTAACACATCGAAATTTTTAATTATATTCAAAACTACTTCATAATTTTATATAAATTATATTCAATTTAATTTAAATATATAAATCCAAATCCTATCATTTAGATCCTTTTGATCAGAAAATTGTTCGTATAATGTTCAAACTTCAAATCTATTATGATATTTATTATTATATTATAAATACCATGAAATGTATTTAGCCATGTATCTTAATATCATAGTTAGTCATTCGTGATACGCGAATAATACGATACGCAATACGTTCGTGTATAATTCGGATCAAACGTTTTTCTAGTCGGTCAAATATTCGGTCAAATAAAACGCAATACGCTAATAATTCGTCAATTCGGTTATTCATCTATAGTTATGTTTATTTTACATAATACAGATGCAATAATTCGGTATATAAAGATATATAAATGTACATTTGTTTATCCATAAATAATTCAAAATTATAATTATTCTATTTAACAATATTTATTTTAGTTTAAAATCATAAATTTATATATTATTATTGATATTTTGATTTTCTTAATCATTTTTGGAAATTTATATTTTTTTATTTATTAAAAATATTATACTTTTTCTTCTAAAAAACGTATTATACGGCAATACGTGTGTTATTCGTGTTTTTTTAAAAATATTATAAAATACGCGAATTATTAATCATGTTGAGTACGGGAACGTCAATACGTATATTATTCGTAATACGCAATTATTCGTAAATTATACACGTATTATTCGCGAACTGAACTACTAAGCTTAATATATGGGTAGCAAATTGGTGCTCATTATCAAATTAAGTTAGATTAACTCTAATATTTTCATTATGGGCCGAAATTCTGTGTATTTCCTTTGATCCAATCTATTTTCATTGAAGTCCTTAATTCCTCTCTCTCCTCTCAATAATTGTGATGATATTTTCTCTCTTGGGTGTTGCGCCGCCAGCATACAGAAAAGCAAAAAAAAAAAAGGTCTTCTCCTAATCTCCCTGATGGCCGCCACTCACACAGAATCTCCACCAAACGAAATCGATTCTTTTCTTCTCTAAAACACGAGTAAAACTTGTGTGACTCACATCAATCATTCATTCATGTGTGCTGGTAAATTGCACAAAGATTACATTTCATTTTTTTCCTTGTGGCATGATTGGCATGTAGTGCTCTTGGACCACATATATTTATTTGTTTTGATTGATTATCAATTATTTTATGTCACAGTCAAGACAAGACAAATCTTATACATGTACATGGGCCGGCCTTTTGTGTTAACTTTAGTAATAAAGCAAAAAGTCGAAACATATTCATGTATGTGAATTTTAAAGTTTCTTAAAAACATAAATGGAGGAAACATGAAGGAAGTAATTCTATAATAATACTAAAAATTATTGAACTGTTTAATTTTATAGAAAAGTAGTCTGTATTTCTCTGATGAATTTTGCAGCTTATAATCATTGATCAGAAGTAAAAGAAAAATCGTATGGTCCGAAATGAAAATTATCGTAACATGGGAAATGTCGAGATTGCTCAGATGTCAAAAACAAGGATTTGCCTGTAATTTGCTTTTCTTGTTATTATGATTATGATATACAATGATTGGATGATTATACTATTATGATTTACTTGTTTCTATCGAATATACATGAACTAGTAAAATTAGTAGAGTGGAATCGGATTATAAGGTGGAGGTTAATAAAATTCTGGAATTAACAATTTCACAGTTAGTTTGGAATGTCAAAGGTTGAAAAGTAAATTTTTTTGTTTGGTTAGTTGTTGAGAAAAATTAAAATTTTGATTCAGCGAAAATAGAAATAGTTAAAAATAATTACGAAGGTTATGATCATTATATGTTATTTTGTAGTTCATTGTATGTTATGTTGAATTAGTTATATGTTTCTATCGGTTGATTGAATGATATTTTATATTCTAAAAAAAATGACACATTTGTATAAATTTAGAGATACAAACAAAATATAATAAGAGAGTCAAATATCATACCTTAAACATACAAATTATTAGTTTTAAAAAAAAGAAAACACACAATTTTTTGGCATAAACAAAAGAACACAATTGCCTATTCATGCAAAGCATGTCCACGCTCGGAAATCTTTGTTGGCGATAGAGCACATAGCATGATTAAATTAGGGATATTGAAACATAATTGCATTTAAGCTCGGAAATTGCACACATGATTATCAGAGAAAGCGATATTCGGTCACATACCAAAAAAGTGAACTTACAAGTGAATTTACTGGTAAATTGAATTTAACAGAGACATAGAGTACAGAGCATGATTAAATTAAGGATATAAATACTTAATTGCAGTTACTGGTAAATTGAATTTACTATGTATTGATATAGAAATTGCATGAATATAGTTACCAGAGAAAGAGACATAATTTAGCGAAATTCAGTTAGCATATTAATATAGGGATATAATATACATAGTTAACATATTAGCAAAATTCAGTTAGCATATTAGCATGAATATAGTTACTAGAAATTAAAATAAAAATGAATTAGTTACTATGTATTTGATGGAATTTATAATTCTAATTCTACTCCTTATTGTATTCTCCAAACAGACCCTTACATATAAGTATGGTTTGCGCTAATTTTGCTTCACTTATGACACGGAGCAAAACAAATGCTTTCCTTCTTTTCTTTTCTCTTCTCGACTCGAAAATTATATGATTTAAATTGTGTTTTCTCCTTAAACCTCTGATTTCTTCTAGCTTTGCTTCTCTTCTCGAAATGGATTGTAGGGGCTTGATCAATGAAAAATCCCAAGAAAGAACAGATAGAACAAATGCTAAAAGGGTTCTGAGATCAATAATAATGTCTAGAAACCCTAAAACGTGGATCCAATTTTATACTCATTTGAGTAAAAAAAATTCTGATACTATATAAGATTTAAATGATTTTGAAAACACTTTTGAATTGATTGATTTTGAATTACAAGGTTGGCAACTTATAGTCACTTACACCCACTAACACACTATTATTAACTAATTAGTAATTACTCAAATCAGTGGACTATATTTTAGAACAACCACAATCAAGATATACAGAATACTTAAAACATAAGTTTGGGACTAGCCCCAAACCTTAATCTCTAATTAACTCTAATATTATAGTGATAGATTTTGCCAGTTGCGGAAGAAACTAAAAAGCACGCAACATAAAATATAGAAGGGCAGACTAAATCGTCCCATTTTATCAAGCAGCAGTGTTTCGTGATATCAATTTCACTCTGGCTTCAAAAACTCCCCATAGCATTAAAGGTACAATATATCCGACGATTTTTTGATTTGGGCGAAATAATGTTAAGCAATTGGAACTATTTACATCGATTAATCCTTATCATGTACCGACTATTCTTTATTTTTACAAAAAATAATGAGTTGTTAAGCAATTTATTATCTCGAATTAAGAAAGAGAACTCAAATAATGAAAATAGATCTTACATTAGTTTTTGCATTAGTTATTCTCCAATATCTCATTTCAATCAGCATCCGAGCAAAAATACTAATGTACCTATATTTTTATTATAGATTGTAACTACGAATATAACAACAACAAAAAATGTTTTTACTATTTTCTTCTTTTTTTTTGAATTTTTGCTCTACTTTTTATTAATGAAAATGTTTACTATTTAAAGAAGAATGGTATAAATAACACTTTTCGCATGATTTACTTTTTCATTGTACATAAACGCTAAAAACCTCAAGTTAAACTTGTATGACTGCTAATACTAAAAAATCTGGTCCTCACATCATTTGTGTCGATAAAATTATGCGAATATTATATCTTTTTTTTGCTCATGAAGAAGTTGTTTTTTTTCTCAGAGACTTCTCCATCTCATATCGAGCAATTCGGCAGGTTCTTTTATAAGCATCACATATCGACTCTATAACAAATAATACGCTATTATAGTCGAAAATACTTTGAAAATGTTATATCTATGAAGTAATATACGTATATAAAGTTATTTTTATTTATTTATTTTATATGAGGTCATATTATCATATGCCAAAAAAAAAATCTTATACTTATTGCTCATTTCAAGAAGTTTTTTTTGAGTAAGGTTTTCCTGTGGCCGAACAGTGGAAGCCACTTGTGAAACCGCGTACGTGGCTTAGTTTCATTGGTCAATACAATTTATTTTGCACATAAACCCCTACTTTATATAAATTAACAGACAGGGGCTTCCGAAAAAGTAGGGGTTTATATGCAAAAATACATTGTATTGACCAATGAAACGAAGCCACGTAGGCGGTTTCACAAGTGGCTTCCACTGTTCGGCCACAGGAAACCTTACTCGTTTTTTTTAAGAGGAGTATTTAACTATTAAAAGGAGTATTTAACTATTGGAGTGTCCAGTTTGTTCAGAACAGGAGAACGGACGTATTGAAAAGAAATATCTCTCCAGTTGCCCTCCTGCTCGGAGGTTTAGGGTTTAAGAACACTCGCAGTCACAAACAATTTCTTCTTCTTCCACTTCTCATCTTTTAGGCTAGAGGATTTTATACATCTCTTACGATTTAGTATCTTTGATTACGATATTGGAGCATTTGAATTTTCGATGTGGGCTCTTCGCAGTTCTGCAAATCGTTTGAGGTCATTCTTCATCCCCTTACGCATTTTTTTTTGTTAATTATTTGTTCTTTCCTTTTGATTTTATGTTTAATGGAAATTGTAACAAGTTATTTCTCTGTTTGATTCCTGATTTTAAATGTATTAATCTCTGGTTGATCTTATTCTACGAATTATTGACTAGAATTTTAATCCTATTTAATTGATCTTTTTTCTTTTATTTCAGAGCTTCTAGTAATGTAGTAGCTACTCGAGTTTGCGCTCTCAATTCGGATCTATATACGAATTCTCCAAAATATACATTTTATAATAATCCTAACATCCCTCCCCCCAAAGAACAATCTTTTATCCACTTTTTTTCTACTCAATCTCAATTCATATCAACCAAATTTCTCTCTTCTCAAACCGGTACCGATTCAAGTGATAAAGAAGATTCAGAACTAGAAGGATTCTCAGATCTGGACAAAGATTTATCCCAAGATGTAGAAGAACCAATTGAGAAAGAAAAGAATTTAGATTTAAATTCGAAAACCGAAAATAGATCTGGAAGGGGAAGGTTTGAATCCCCTCTGTTCAAGCTTCTACTGGAGGTGACCAGTCAATCCATGGTACCGTCCCTTGAAAACTGGCTAAAGCAAGGAAATCAATTGGAGAGAGGATCCGTTTTTGTAGCTCTTTTTCATTTACGCAGATTGAAATTATTCAAAAAAGCCCTCCAATTTGTCGAGTGGTTAGCAGAGTCGAAGGACTACGAATTCACAGATCGTGATTACACAACTCTTTTGGACTTTTACGCGAAAGTGCATGGTCCGCATAGAGCTGAAATATTCCTAAACAATATCCCTGAATCCATGCGTACCGAAGTAACGTACCGTACCCTATTGGCCAATTACGTTGCCTCGACAAACGTGCAGAAATCAGAGCGAATTTTCAACAAAATGAGGGATTTAGGGTTTCCTCTCACTGCATTTTCATGTAACCAACTTTTGTTGCTTTACAAAAGATTAGACAGGAAAAAAATACCCGATATTTTGTTAATGATGGAGAAAGAGGATTTAAAACCAACTCTTTTTACTTATAAAATCTTAATTGATGTTAAGGGTGTTCTGAGAGACATAACGGGTTTGGAGACCATATTGGATACTATGAAAAAGGAAGGAATCGAACCCGATATGGACATAAGGGCGAATGTTGCCAAATATTATATTTGGGCGGGTTATAATGAAAAAGCGGAGAGAGTCGTGAGAGAGATCGAAGGAGAGAGACATGCTTGTAAGTTTCTTTTTAGTCTTTATGCGGATCTTAAAAAGGGTGATGACGTGGCACGGGTTTGGAAAGTTTGCGAAGCAGACCCGTTAAAAGATGAGGTTGTTGAGGTTATGAATGCTTGGGGGAAATTGGGGGAGGTCGAGAACGCAGAGAAGGTGTTCGATGAAATGTGTGAGAAGTTTAAGGATAAGGTGAGTAAGGTTTATTATGATTGTTTAATGATGGTTTATGCGAGTAATAAATTGGTCGATAAAGTCGAAAATTTTGAAAAGAAAATGTGTAAAGACGGTGCTAAATTGGGCGCAATTACTCTAGATTCCATTGTTAAAATGCACATTGAATTGGGGGATTTGAACAAGGCCGAATCGATTTTGCTAAATTGGGTGGAAAATTACAATCAAAAGTATCGAAAGCCTTTGTATAACACATATTTGAGTATACTCGAGGAGTATGCTAATAAAGGGGATTTACATAATACTGAGAGAGTATTTTATCATATTAGCAAAATTGGGTATTTTGGGAGGATTAAACGGTATGAGATTTTGTTAAAGGCGTATGTTAATGCGAAAGAACCGGCTTATGGGTTTAGAGAGAGAATGAAGGCCGAAAATTTGTATCAAAATCAGTCCATGAACGAAATGTTGGCTAAAGTTGAGCCGTTTAGAAAGAGGGATGAGTTCGAGTTGGATTTTCTTAATTAGGGTTTTAATTTTGATGGGTAAAGTGTAATAACTTTAAGTTTTTGTTGTTACGTTCTGAATTATGGTTTTTAAATCGTGAAATTTAGAATTGTTTTTTTGTTGTCTTTTCTGTTTTGTTTTTTTAAACAAGAAACATTTTTTTGTGTTTTTGTTTAAAGAATACTTGTTTTTGTTTTAAACACTGAGAATCAAATTTCAAGTGAATATTTATTAATGTACTATTTAGTATTTTGAAATTTCTCATTACTATTTAGTATTTAATTTACAAAGACTAAAACGTGCAAAATATAATTTTTATCAGAAATGATGTAATTAGATATTAAAAGTACTCAATTTCTGAAAAATTTCACGAACACAGAAATTGAAAAAGTTAACACATACAAAACACTCAAATTTTAAGTTTTCTAAAAAGGGGTCTATTTGGACGCACATGGAAAATCCACAATTTCATATTTTTCTTCAAAACTCCGAAATTGATCCGTCCTGTTTGTATCAATATTTCTTAGCACAAAGTTGGCAAAAAAAATAAGCATTTTGAATGCGCGCGAGACTTCAAGTTTTATATTTTCGCAACGCTTTCAAAATCAAGTACTTTTTGCTTGTATTCTTTTTTCTGTTTATTAAGAAATGAAAATGAAAATTAAGTATATTTCTTGTATTAGATTTTAATTCAAGTATTTGAGAAAAAACACAAACATCGTGGATTTTGTATACCTTAATGTTCAATTGGGTTATTTTAGAAACAAAACTTGAAATTTAAGTTCTTTGTATTTTTTTCAATTTAAATGTTTTTGAAAAATATAAAAATTAATTTGAGTGCTGCCTGTAGCCTGTAGTTCCAGCCGAAGGGAAGGGCTCAGGGCTTTTATACGCTTTGAGGGTTTGAGCACACTCGCTCTTTCCTGCTCTACATTTCTTCTTCCATTCATCGATTAGTGCTTTCAGACGAGCTCACATTCCCTACGATTTCACAAGCATTTCGATTAACCATGTGGGCTGTACGCAGATCTGCAAATTCGATCAGGTAATCGCTTCTTCCCTTTTCAATTTTTTCATGGATTTCTTACTCCACATTTTGTTTGTCATTCAATCTTCGTTCCTCTTTTTTTTTTTTATCATTTCTCAGGAATTACACTAATGAAAGTTTGATTGCTCGTCTTTGTGGAAGCAACACGGGTCTACCAAGCAATAGTCCTCCATTAACAGAACCTAAGAGCTCTACCATCGACCATCCAATTGAACACTCTTCAACTCTCCATTTCTCTTCTCTAACTCTATTTCTTTCCACCCGCAATTTCTCCTCTGAGACCTATACCAAATCAATCAACAAGGAATCAGACGAATTATCTGGATTCTCCGATCTGGATGAAGATTCCGTGGTTGAAGAATCCTCAGACTCTAATCCAAAATCTACAATGTTTCCTAGAGGTAAACAATACCAATCCCCTCTTTATAAACTCATACTCGAGACATACAAAGACTCTCTTACCGAAGCCCTAGAAAACTGGGTCAAAGAAGGTAATAAACTTGAGAAAGAAGAGGTTTATGCCACTCTTTCAAACCTTCGCACAAGGAAGTTCTATACAAAAGCACTTCAGGTACTTTTTATTTTTCAAATTTACGAAAAAGCCCTTGTATTTAACTTGTAATTTATAGTTTGTGGAGTGGCTCAAAGGAAAGGAGGTCTACGAATTTACCAACCGCGATTACATGAATCTTGTGGACTTAAACGCAAAAGTGCGAGGAATATTCCACGCCGAGAAATACTTGGAACAAATCCCCGAATCCATGCGCACAGAGCTCGTGTACAGAGCGCTTCTCTCCAACTGCGCCGCATTGAGATCTGTGCAGCACACAGAACGAATATTCAAGAAAATGCAAGAATTAGGGTTTCCTTTGACTTCATTCACGTGCGACACGTTAATGCTTCTCCACATGAGAACTGATAGGAATAAAATCCCTGAACTTTTGCTCTTGATGGAGAAGGAAAATGTGAAAATTGGCCTTTTCTCTTACAATACTCTCATAGAAGTTAAAGGTATAGCATGAATTTCTGAATTTATAGAAATGTAGGGATATTTACGATAATTTTTGGTTTGTAACGCAGGTAGTGCCGGAGATATAAAAGGTATGGAGGAGACTTTGGAATTAATGAAAAAAGAAGGGGTCGAACCGAATGTGTACACACTTTCTATCGTTGCGAGATATTACATTAAATTCGGGATGAGAGAGAAAGCCGAGAGAATTTTAAAAGATATGGAAGGGAGCGAAACTAGCAAATTTCGCCCTGCGTTTAAGCTCGTTCTTCCTCTCTATGCCGATCTTGGAAGTAGTGATGACGTAGCACGTGTCTGGGAGCTTTGCCAACCCGACCCGTATATGGGGGAGTCTCTCGCTGTAATATCCGCGTGGGGAAAACTCGGAAAAGTCGAGAACGCAGAAAAGGTGTTCGATGAAATGTCTCTGAAATTGGAAAGAATTTCTCTTAAATATTATGATAAGCTTTTGAGTGTTTATGCCCAGAATAAAATGCTCGAAAAAGGAAAAAATATTTTGAAAAAAATGATTAACGAGGGGCGTGTAATTGGGCCGAGCACTTTGGATGTGTTAATTAGACTTTACGTTAATTCTGACGAGGTCAGAAAAGGGGATTTGTTTCTGCAAAAATGGTTGAGTGAAAATAAAATGAGGGTTGAGCCTTTGCATAAAACTTATTTTAGTTTGCTCGAGGGTTATGCAAAGAAAGGAGATTATCATAATGCAGAGAATATTTTTGCGATAATTAGGCAAAATGGAGGGTTTAATGGGGGGATGTATAAGGTTTTGTTGAAGGCGTATATTAATGCGAAAGTACCGGCTTATGGGTTTAGAGAGAGAATGAAGGCTGATAATGCTGTGGTTAGTCGGTATTTGATTGGCCAGCTGGCAAAAATTGATGGGTTCAGAAAGAATGTGTTGTCACTGTCTGATTTGCTTGATTAGGATTAGGGTTTTGTTGCGGTTTCGTTTTTATGTTTTGTTTGTGATTTGTTAAGGGATTTGAGGATGATGATTAGGATTTATGTTATGAAAAATGAGAAATTATGATTCGAGTTGAGAACTAATTCAAAATTATTTTTGGATAATTTTTGTATGCTGAATAAATTATCTTTCCGATAATTTTATATGCAAACAATAAGTTATTTTACTATTGCTCAAAGAACTGTCAACAACTCAATGGAGCACAATAAAAAGATTTAATGTAAATAATATAAGTATCATTAAAATAATATGTTTTATGTATTTTAAATAATATTTATAATATATTAATATTTAAGTTTATTTTTGAATTCTAGTGTAATTGTAATTCTGCTAAAATAATCTTATTTTTGAATTTTAACTGCGAAATAATCTCAGGCAATCACATATTGAAGCTATGGAAAAAATCGTCCGAGAAATTGAAAATAAGATATTAGAGAAAATCAAATTATAATTCACTATGAAGTTCGAATAATGATTTGATTTCCTGTAATTCTTAGTTTCAAAGCTCAAAATATCTACAAAAAATTTAACAATAAACACTATTATTATATTTATTGTTTTACTTGCGAAGATAAGATATTGGAGAAAACTAAACTCTTAGCTTTGCATATAGTATAATTTAAGATATCTATCTACTAATTACAAAGAGTTTAGTTTCCTACAATTCTTACTTTCACAGCCAAACTTGGTACATTTGAAAGAAGATGATTGTATGATTTCTATTTATAATTAAAGAGATTTCTTGAAATGAAAGTGGCATGATAGTAATCACATGTTTGTTACTTGAGTACTTGTTTTCAAGTTGGTAATTTGGTACCGGTCAATAGTAACATCGTTTCTTTGTGAAGGCACATGAATTCTGTGTTCCAATTTTTTTATGTATGTATTTTTTTATGAAATATTTGAGTTGAGTACAGCAACAAGATGCACAAGTAAGAGATATATTATTTTGGTACCAGGTTAATGATTTAAATACTATTCAGTAATTAATATATTATTTTGCTTTTGCCACTTCGAAAATAACAAAAACATATCCTAATAATTTAAATACTATTCAGTAATTAATATATTATTTTGTTTTTTTTCACTTTGAAATAACAAAAATATATCTAAACAAAATAAGTTATAATAACAATATTGTGAAGATAATGATGAAAATGAAAATAACGATGATGAACAAGTAATAGCTATAATTATTATCACTAATGGTCTCTTGATCGAGTAGTAAAATGCTTAGTCCAAAATACCAAGGATCAAGAATTCAAGTCCCATTAATATCATAAATAAAAAAACAAAATCAATAATATTTATATTTCATGGATTATGTTTCATTTCAAAAAAAAGTAACTATAATTATTTGAAATTTCTCCAAATAATAGTCCATAATAGTATTAGAGACGGTTTATAACCATTTTGACGATGGATTCAACCTTTTTATTTTCCGAGGTACTAACCCCCAAGATATATATACATACATATATTAAAATTCCAAAGTAAATGTGGATAATTTTTTTGAAGGAGGAGTCGACAGCCTCTCTCAAATTTGCATCAAAATAAGGAGCATTTCTTCATATAACCCTGTATTAAAAAATATTTCGAAAAATAACCCGATTTTTTAAATATTCTAAAATTAATTCAAAATTGATTTTAAAAATCCAGTACCAACTGATTTTTAAAATCAGTTGATTTAATTAAACTAATTATTTAGTTTAAATGTTGATTAACAGTTGCAGAAATTTGAGAGTACCCATCGGGTTTTATAATCCGATCATGAATTCAAAATATATTGAAGATAGAGAATCCAAATAGTACCACAACATCTCTATTTACTAATTAACGTATTAATTAACGTGATAATTTATCAAATCATTGATTTTGTATATGTGTGTGTGTGTGTATATATATATATATATATATATATATATATATATATATATATATATATATATATATATATATATATATGGGCTAGCCTCAATGGCCAACATTCTTGTATGGCCAACGCCGGCCAACGGAGTTAATTTCTCTAAATCGATAATTGAAAATCAAAATCCACCCATATAGATATGATCAATATCATATAGATACTTTGTAGAATAAATTTCGTGTGATTTTCATAATTTGATCTAACAAAAACAACAACATATTTTCACAACCGTTTATTTTGTACAATTTTTCGATTCCCATGAAGGAAAACTCGAAATATTATGAAATTTGATCATAATCCAATCTATATAAATTAAATTGAATTCATCGAAATTTTTTTGAATTTTGCAAGTTATTTTATGATAAATCATGTCATAAAAAATTTCGACCGCCAATTATTTTACATGTCATGATGAATATGATAGAAATTTTTATTTTCTATGAAATTAAATCTACAACATTTATAAGTGATATAGAACATATCCATACGGTTGAAATTTGATTTCGATATTTAGATTTAGAAAAATTAGCTCCGTTGGCCGGCGTTGGCCATACAAGGGTGTTGGCCATTGAGCCTAGCCCTATATATATATATATATATATATATATATATATATATATATATATATATATATATATATATATATATATATATAGGGGCCGGTTCCGTTGAGATCTTATCTCGAGTCCTTATTTTGAGTCCAGATCTCAACCCTTCAATTTATTTGGATGAAAGGCTGAGATGTAATGGAAGAAAATGCTACCCAACTATAATATCTCTGCCCGTATCTACTTTTGTTGTCCATTATGGAAACTCAATTTCTTCCTCCTCTCTCAATTTGTGTTAGTCAAGCTTCCACCTTCCCTACACCTATCGCTCATGTTCCTTCATAGCTCGCATTGCAAACTCTTCAATATTTCTCCACTAGTGTTCGGGCTTTTGCATAGTTTGCCATGGATTTCCAGACCCATTGTTCGACCGAATCACCAGAGAGGTTGAGTTTCCTCGAGCGATCGAGTCTTAACCCTCCTGGAGCACGATTTCTAGCTTAAGAGACTATGATATCATTTGCAATTAGTATGAATTGCACCGTACTAGTAAAACTAGTATGTATCTTAGGATTATCAAATGAATTCAGTTATATGTGTGTTAGCACTGTAATCAAAAGGAATTACAATCGGGACTTCA